>VFFE01000027.1:0-104502 GCA_008921705.1 Burhinus oedicnemus | reverse complement strand
GGGGCAGCGCGGGGGGCGGCGGCCCGGCCCCGGGGGGGCGGCTGCGGGACGCGCCGCCTCGGCACCGCCGCCATCTGCTGGGCACCGCCTGCCCGCCGCCCTGCCTGCAGTCCTGCCCGCGGTCCGGCCCTGCCCGCCGTCCTGCCTGCAGTTTGGCCCTGCCCGCTCCCCTGCCTGCAGTCCTGCCCCTGGTCCGGCCCTGCCCAGCACCCTGCCTGCTGTCCTGCCTGCAGTCCGGCCCTGCCCGCTGTGCTACCCTGCCCTTCCTTGCTGCCCTGTCTTCAACCCTGCCTGGTGACCTACTCGCTGCCCTGCTGTCAGCCCTGCCTGCGGCTCTGCCTGTGGCTCCCGGTGCCCCCCGGCTGGTCCCTCCTTGCCACGGGGCTCCTCACACGCACGCACCACGGGGCTCCCACCCAGCCCGGTGCTGCTCCCATCCAGTCCTGGGTGGGACCGGCTGCCAGTCGCTCTCCAGCTTGGCCCTGTGGTGGCTGAGCATGCAAAGAAACGCTCTGCCAGGACATGGGGAGGTATAGAATTTATGCTGAAAAACTGGATTTCCTCTAGTGCCAAGGTTCCCCTCCGGCAGCTGTCCAGACTGGCCACCCCCAGCTGTCTTGGCAGCCCCACGCAAGGCAGCCGGGGTGTCTGTCCCACGCCGGGAGCAGGGCTGTGGGCGTCTGCACGGCACCTGGCTGCAGGATGGAGAGGAGGCTCTTCCCTCGCAAACAGCAAGCAGCCTTCTCTGCCGGCAGCACATCAGGATTCCTGGAAGGGCTTCAAAGCCATTAGCTCCTTGTTTTGTTTGTGAGACACGATCTATCAGAACAGAGCGTTACCCGGCGGAGCTGCACCCAGAGTGCGAGCGGAGACGGGGCTGCGCCCGCCCTGCCTGCGGAGCCCCCGAGAAGCTGCGCTGCGATGCAAAGAGGCGAGCTACGATCTTGCCGCTAATGAAAGGGGTTTTTCATGCAGCGTGACAGGCGCTGCATCTCTCCCGCTCCCGGGGCTGGAGTGCCGCCCGGAGAGGGCCTTTTCCTTTCCCTTTCTCTTGCTGTTTTATTTGCGGCAGCAGATGTTTGCAGTGACATGACAAGACAGGTAAGCAGGTCGTGTGAGCTACGCCTGTGCTGCCGGTGACGCAGCCGGCTTGCTGCAAGCCCTGCTGCCTGTCCCCTTCGGCTCTGTCCCCTCCCGAGAGGTGTCGGGTGGGTGGGAGGAGCAGGACCGGCAATGGGGCTCCGGGGGTCCCTGCAGGGCTGGGGGGAGCAGGCAAGGGAAAAGCCGTGCGGCTGCTACAGCATGGCAGGATGGCTCGGGCTGGCCCGTGGCACTGATTTGGGGCCCTTTGTGAAGTTTCCCCGTGCCCGCCAAGTGCCCGAGGTGTCCCCTCCTCGAGGGACGAGCACAGGTCCCTGTCATGATGAGGCTCATACCTATTGTATCATTAATGTCCATTCGGGGAGTCAATAAAGCAGACACGATGTGAGCTGGTCCCCACGGTTCAGCGAGCTAATTAAGCTTCTTCCGCTGACCTGGTTTCCAAATCTTGTTAACTTGCTGCCTTCAGAACAACTTGAAATTTCCAGCAGAGACAGGCTGGGACTGCAGAGGGCTGTGGAGGAGGACGGGGTGCTTTGGTGGAGCTCAGGAGGCACCAGTGCAGAAACTCTTCCCCTTCATCCCCTCCCACGGTCCCAGCACTGCAGAGCTGCACCGTGGGGAAGGGGCAGTGGGTGCTGCCAGTGGGGCAGGCAGGCGGGGCATCAGGTACCCCCCACCATGGGATTTTTGGGTTTCGGCACTGGTGAGCTGAGAGCAGGGAGCTCAAATCTGTGCCACCCCACTGACCTTGGCCAGTGGCTCCTGCGCAAGGACCTGGCCCCCAGCTGGGCTTCGGCAGGGGCCCATGGTGCAGGGCACTGGTTGGAGCCCCTCACCATCAGCATTGTCCCGGAGTGTTTTGGAAATCCCATTTCCTTTTCTTTGACTGAGGAAACTGCCTACAAAAGCTGCCATAAAAGGGTATTAGGGATGCCTGAGACAAGAAGTCAGAAATGAGGAAATGTCAGGACGTTAACGCAGCCTCCTTTCATCCCTTTGTGTCTGTGCATTGCAACACAGTCTTTCACAGCAATTATTAGATGCGTATTTTTCCCATAAGGCGCCTGCCTCATTCACTACCCAGCATGTACCACGTAGCTCAGGCTGTGCTGAGGAAGCTGCTGCCTGCAGGACCCTGCATCATTCAGTGAAAAGGGACATGGTAGTAATGGAGGTAAAAGGATGGAAGAAAAAAAGGTGCTAATTTAATTGAATTTTACTAATTCCCTGGACACTGGGTTTCTTAACCCTGCCTCCATGCCCTTGTGAGATGCTGAGAGAGTCACCTGAACCAAACTTTCCCTACCCAGTTGATAATTGTGTTTCTTCTTTCCCTGATGCCTGGCTCGAACAACAGCTGACTGATCACTGGGAAAGCTGGAAGTTGCTGGCTGCATGTGGAATCACTGGGAGCTGGGCTTGAAATGTATCTTGTGCTATACCAACACCAGGAACTCGGAGAAATCAGGCTGACCGCCTCTCCCGCTGGTGGGAGCGGGAGCGGGAGCTGTGGGTAGCCACCACACACGTGTTCCCACGTGAGACTGCATTCAACCACTGTCCCTGGGAAGGGATGTTGGTCCCCAGAGCCTGAGGGGCAGCCCCCGTCCACTGCCACAGAGCAGGGTGCCAGGGGAAAGCCCCAGGGAATGGGATCCCTCCTCACTCCTGCATGACTTGGGGACAAGGTGAGGAATGGAGAGAGGAATGCAAGGGAAATAATGGAGAGCAGGTCCCAAGGCTGGGAGAGAGAGGGTTAGGACTGGTCAGAGAGTTAAAAGACCACGTAAGCATCTCTGTCCTTAAAGCGCATGGGGGGATGGTTCATCAGCAGCCTTAGCTCTGGCATTTCTGGTTTATTTGAAGCTGTAGCATCCCTTTCAGCATACCTAGGTACAGACACATGCATACATGCGTGTTTGCAAACACACACACGCAGTCACATGGAACAGCTTTCAGAGGTCTCTCTGTAGGAGCCTTAGGCTTTCCACTCACTTTCTTTCACCTTCAACTGGTAGTCATCTTGGTGAACAACCTTCACTGCTGGGCCTTGTGAATCACAGTTGCAGGAGGAGTGGAAATGCCTCGGCCAGAGATCCCAGCTGCAGCCCTTGCTCCAGGGCGCCGTAACACAAATGTGTCTGTCTGTCCCAGAGGCACCAGCTGGCCGAACACATCCCTGCCAGCCCGAGCTCCCGGCAGACCTGTCTGCATGTGCGCTGGCAGAGAAAGGCTTTCTTTTTTCAGCAAGAAGATTTAAGTCCAAACAACGGCAGCGAGATGCCTGTGGGGACCCCAACACAGCGCAGCCCAGTGCCTCGTGCGAAGCACTGGGCAGGCTGCAGAGAAGGAGGACTCTGACTCATCGGAAGCTGGTGACATTTTCCAAAAAAAGCCTCTAAGTCCAGGGCTGTAATGTTCCCAAAAGGCAGCAGAGAAGCCTACGGGGTCTTGAGACCCCATTATACCACAGCACATGGTCTGTGTCATGGGATGGAGGAAATTCTGCCTCACTGGGCAGTTTCCCACCCATTTTTTTTCTTGTCCGCTGCCTCCCCTGTGATGTGGGATCTGGCAGAGGTAAAGTTGGGAGTGGTCAGATGCTGCTGCCCGCTGCTGCAGTGCAAAGCCAGACTTGCTCTTCTAGTGATGACAGAATTACTTTCCAGATGATGGAGGCATTTTACTCTGGGAGTCCCTGGAAAACATAGCAACTGGGACCAGAGGCAGTGAACTGGGCAGTGGGTGTTTTAAGAGGGGGCCCTGGGAGGCTATGGTGGGACCTGACGGCACAGTTGGTGCCTCATCCAGCACCAGACCCCACTCCTCTTCCTCAGTCACAGCAACCACCAAGTCATTCGCCAGTGGTTGGCTTTCTTCCAGTTTACACAGCAGCACAACAGCCTTTCCCAGCAATTCCCCGTGTCGTCAAGAGGAGACACAGGCAGAGGCAGATGTTCCCCAGGCCACCTGCACTGAAGTGATAATCAAATGATAGATTATTTTCAAGCAAACTCACATTTTCAGTCATTAATTTCAGTGCTGTGCAAATAGTTTCAGCAAAAAGAAAATACCCAGACAGTGGGGAATGGTTGTGAGCTGGATCTGTTCCAGGTGATGCTGGTGTGCACCATAGCCCATCTGTAACCTGTAGCCATCCTGCAAAGCCAGAAAGGGATGCCTACGCCATGCATGGGAGGAGCTACAGGTCCTCTGGCATTATCCATCTTATTATCAGAGAGGCTGAGTCCCTAGGTCAAGTGCAACAAGCATTCCCAAATAAAAAGCAGATGAGTGAAAACAAGTGCTGCAGAAGCTCTAGAGCGACTTGTCTTGCGTGTCAGGAGTATTGGGCCTTCACCTCCCCTCCTGAAAGATCAGAACACCAGGACAGGAGAGGTGCTGCATGATCTGCCTAAGGGAGGGGTGATGGCAAAGGCTTTGGGGCATTAGAAACCAGTGTTTGTCCCAAAACCTGCAAGAGGCTTTCACTCTCTCACCCTTCAGGAGAGCTAATGTCCCTGCGCAGACCTCTGCCGCAGCAGCACGCCAGAAAAGCCAAGGAGCACGCTGTTGTGGCACGCAGCAAGGCTGGGGCTCCCAGGCAGTATCAGGGCTTATTGCCTGAGGTCGGGCATCTTGGGGCTGCTTCATTTCCCCCTGTGCCTGTGTAGCTGAGTTCGTGTACACCATGCTGGTGCAGCCCCTGCTCCCAGCCCTGCTGCAGGGCAAGTGGGGACCCACCGGGGACAGCTGCCCCACAAAGCCTGGCCAGTGGCTCCTCCCAAGCAGCATCAGCAAAGCGATGCAAAGGGAGATTTATACCAGCTGCAGCTCTGGCCCTCGAGGTACCTGACAAGCTTTCCCATTGCCAACTATGTTTCAACCCATTAAAGGTCATCGGAAGTTGGGTTTATTTTTGGTTTTCCCTTTTAAGTTGCCCTGGAGCAGTGAGGACTGATGGAAGCAAGAAACATCCTCCCTCCCATCAGCCGTTAGGTCAGACTCCCGAGATGTTGTTAATGGACAGCCTTGCCCATCGTGAGCTGCCTGTGAGAAGCCCAGCCCTTGGACCTCTCCACTCGTGGAAGCTGGCTGGCACACCTCCCATCTTCCCAGAGCTCCTCGGGGAGCACCACCTTCTCAGAAAGAGCAATTTAGCCTTGGCAAATGCTGCTTCTTTCTTATTGCTAGAGTGGCGTTATGATGATAACTTGTTTTTTCTTTTGTTTCTCATGTTGTTTCATGGGGAAACTGAGAATCAGGGTGATTCCGGGAGAATTTGGGGGACTTTCAGGCCAGAGCATGGCTCTCCTTGCTCTGGGGGCTGGTGCAAAGCTTAGACCAGGTCTCTGGACCATGCTGCCCATGCAGGTCAGAAGCAGACTGAATGACATAATTAGGAAAAGATAATTTCTTTTTACGCGTCTAAGCATATGAAATACTGCAGAGTGGCTAGCCCTGGGTAAGCAGTGGGTTATCTCTTTTCTAGGAAATCTCACCTTTTTTTTTTTTTCCCCTGGTCTAAAAATGGAATGCAGACACTTAAAATAAATTCCCAGAGAACAAAACTGAGAAAACACAACGGGATTTGAATCAAAGTGTTTGGATTAATTAGCTTAAACTGAAAGCTTTCATTCTGATTTCAGCCTTGGCTTTATGTAGAAAAAATTAAAGCAGCAAAGCTTTGTAAGTTGAAAAATCAAAATGTTCCACCCTGAAAATATCAAAACGAGATGCTTAGCCTCGCTGAGCTGCTTTGTTGCTTTCTAAAAGGAAACGGCATCAAGACCAACACCTTTACAAGCAGCCTGGATCATTAAGAGCTTCAGAAAAACTCTAGATCAGCATAAGCAATTAATATCTTAATCAGTTTTTATCTTTTTCTTCCAGCGGAAAGTCTAGAAATATTGATTTTTTCCAAGTTATCAAAAGATTTCTTTAAATATGTTGCCTTTACTGTATGGTTAAGCTTGAGCTTGAGCTGTGTGATTTTGATGAGGTGGTTCATACGACTCACGTCTTTGCTCAGGCTCCGTGGTGGGCACTGCTGGTATCAACGCTTACTGGGCTGCCGGTGGGGAAAGCTGCACTGGAATTGCTTTGTGGTGCTGTATGCGTGGGAGACAGCTATTCAGCCCCTTGCAACATCGTATCACAGATGTTGGAAGGAAAAGTAATACTGAAGTTGGGGTTTTATATGTTTGCAGTCTAAAGATGAACCAAATGCATTTTCGTGACCATTTTCCTACTGTGGGTGAAATTGAAAAATGACAAATTGGAGATCTGGGGGGTTGTGCTCACTTTGTCGTTTTTCATTCTCTTTCCTTGTCTTGTTCATTTCTATTTCCATGGCAAAATAGGAACAGGGTAAAAGCAGATGCAGGGGAGAATAATACAGGAAAACAGAGACTAGAAGGGAGAAATACAGGAAAATTGAGAAGTTTAAATGAAATATTTTGAAAGTTTCATTTTCTGGATACATTTACAAAGGAAACACATTTCCTTTGGAAACCTCTCCAACTTTGATGCTTTGGGCAGTTTTTCCTTTTGATTTTGTCAGCTCTATCCAATGCAGCACCTGAACGAACCTTGGCTGCACACCCCAGGCAGGGTTTTGCCTGATGTGTTACCTGACCCGTAGTGTCCTTAACACAGAGACAATAAAATCACCGCTGGAAATGAGTGTGGCTTCACTGACTGCTCGTTAGCGCAGCACAGGGAGGCTCGCTTTTGCAAGTCAGCACACAGCGGTTCCCAGCCAGGTACTCACAGCAGTCCCTTGCAGATGGACTCCCTCAGAGAGTTGTCTTCCCTGGAGATGTCCTCTGGACCTGGCTGGTCACACTCATGTCCCCACTGAGCCTGATGTTGCTGTTTGGGATGCCAGTCCCCTATTTCAGAACCTTCCCTTGTTTTTCCTTGCAAGCCCAGTTCTGCCGTCCCACAGCTCTTGCCCCATCCTGGGGTTATTTCCCCAGCCCGAGGTCCAACCTGTGGACCAGGTGCAGGCTGCTGGTGGCTGTGGGCTGTGGGCAGCAGGGCTGGGGCCTGGCTCCAACACCGTTTTTGCAAGCCTTGGACTGCGCGGGGAACGAGACGTTGGTGGCACGGTAGTTGCTGCCATCTAATGGCTCTGACAATTAATATGCAGAAGGGGGAGAGCCCGCTGCACTGTGCACCTCAGCCAGCTTGGTAGCTATCAGCTAACGAGCTTTCCTGTGGGGCTGCAGGGCTGCTGGGGGGACCGAGCCTGTAAAGCAGCACAACATCCCGTAAGGTGACACTGGGCACGGAGGGGAAGGCAGAGGTCGGGCATTCCTATTTCATAGCCTAGGACAAGATGCTCGTCAAAGCAGGACAAGAGGTGACACTTGCTGGTCCGAACAGCTCTGCCCTTCCTGCACCGTCACACCCTGCTGCCTGGCAAAGTCATGGAAGCAGGAGGATTTGCATGCTGAGGGTCTGCATCCCAAAATCACCTTGGGAGATGGGATGGGAGTCTCCCAGCAGCCAAGAGCACCCTTCAGCCAATTGCCCCTTTTGTGGCAGGGAGCTGGGCAGTGCAGTGAGTCCCAGGCGGGGCTGTGCTCCCAACACCGGCTGTGCCCAGTGCTGCATGTCCCTCAATGGGAGACCCCCAGCCTCCCAGATGGGGACCCACAGGTGGCAGAAACCCAATGCACTCATGCATCTCCACTCTGCCAACAAGGGTGGCCCAGTGCTGGCTGTGGTGCCCACACACCCCCCCGGGTGGAAGAGTAGCCTCCTGGCTTGTGTCTCACAGCCAGCAGCTGCACGCCAGTGGCTCCCAGACCAGTCTGCAACTTGCAGGAAACCAGCTCAGATCCGCCTCTCTTGGGCACATAGCCCTGATACAATGGCTTTCTGAGCAACTTTGCAAAGAAATGCACAGTGCCACTTTTTTCCAATTTTTTGGACAGGAATAGCCTCTGGGTTTAGCAACAGTTCCCCAACACGCAGGGGACACATCAGAGAGACCTTCCTCTGCTGTCTCCAGCACAGCCTGATAGCCGTGGGCTACCTGGGGCTACAGGAAAACCTGTCCAGCACATACAAGGCCACAGTGCAAAGGCTGAGATGGCCGCTTGCACACAGCTGTGTCCAGCTTTCCCTGTGTCCCTCTGTCCTGTAAGCAGCCACTTCACGTGGGCCAGCAGAGAGGATCCCCTTCAGGTTGCTCTGGGTCCGGAGAGATGGGCAAGGTAGGAGAGGTCTCAGCCAACTCCTGCCTGAGCTCACCACCCCAAAGTGTGCTGCAAGAGCTTAACCGCACCCCAGGTCCTGCCTCGCCATGCTCAGGGGGGTCTTGGTGTCCCTCAGAGGCTGGTAGCTGTCTACAAGCTACCTGCCATCAATTCCCCTGCATTATTGATAGGGTTAAGGCCATTTAATGTTCTGGCCAGTGCTGGGCAGAGATATTTCCAGCCTGGGAGAAGAGCAGGGATGAGGGGCCAAGGAGAAAAGCTGTGACTAGACAGGGAAGCAGGAAGGGTGGAGCTGGGGGACCTCTTTGCAGCAGCTCTTCCATCAGCCAAGAGAGATCAGGTGGCCAAGAGACACTTTTCATTACCTGGGGACCCTCTTCTGCTGTGAAGACTGGGTGGATCTGGCTGCCAGCTGTGAGTCCGTTTTTGTGGGGCTGATTCCTGGGGTATATGGCCATCTTGGCTGGGTGCACAGCAGGGCCAGGCTTCACAGCAGTGGGAGAGCTAAGAAAATGGTGTTGGGGGTGAGAGGGGGCACAATGGCCCCAGGGAGGCACTGGTTAGAGGGGTGGTGGGAAGGGCTCCTCTTCTGCAGCTGACATGGAGAGCAGCCCTTGCTCTATCTCAGGAGAGTCAGGGCTCTGGGACTGGGCTGCCTGGGGATGTGGGACAAGCTGGCAATGTCAGAAGCTCATGACACATCTCCTTGTGTCCCCTTGTGCTCTCCGTGGGGGCACAGGTGTCCTTGTGCAGGATGGAATTGCTGTGGGGCAGAGAGCCTGGCACCCCACCCCTCATCCCTGCAACCTTGTGGTAGTGCAGGGAGGAGAGACATGTCAGGAGACAGAGGGAGCTGGGAGGAGTATCCCAAGGGTGTGCAGCATTTTCAAGAGCTGTTAGCTCAGATCTCCTACAGGACTCAAGGTCCAGGCTACCTCTGTGACCTTGGAAGAAGCTGTTCTAGAGGCAGAAAGAGGTTTTCCCCGATAGCCCTGTGCCTAAAACTGCTATGATGTGAGATGCTGTGGCCGTCCCCCCTGCAACAGTTTCCAAAGTGGTGGTGGTGCTGGAAGGTGCTGCGCCTGGGTGAGGGTGCCCGAGCAAGGCAGCATGCTGGAGCAGTGACTGCTGTGGGCAGGATGGTTGAGGAAGGGATGCAGCAACCGGAAGAGCTTGAAAAGGCTCTGAGAGGCAGCACCGTGGGGCTGTATGCTTGTGACTGCTATTCCTTGCTGCTCTCCTATGCCTTAACATTGAGCTCTCTACAGCAAAACCAGTGGCTGTGAGACATCTGCACATGGAGCAGCATCGTGAGTCTTTCCCTGACACCTCCAGACCTTCCTGCAAGCTGAGCTGGAAAAAACCCAAGCTGAGGGATGAACTAAAAGGCTGCTTTCAGTAGCACAGTCCCAGGCAGGAGCTGCAGTGATCTTCAAAACCTGGAGCTCAGCTGGCTGGCTCTGGTCCTTCCTTCTTCCTTCCCATGCCTTATCTGTGGCCTCCACTTCCCTGCCTCTGTCTCCGCACAGTCTGGAGGCTCTCCTGGGTGGTGACGCCGTGCCGAAGCCTTTGAAGCGGTGGTCATGTTCGGAGAGCGGCAGGCAGGAGCAGGGAGGATGCTCGGGGTTCACAGCCTGATGCCAGGGAGGAGATCTCACAGCAGCAGCCTGGGCTGCTCCCCTCAAGGCTCCCTCCAGCGCAGGGACGGCCACCGTATGTGCCAAAGGGTGGTCCCAGCCTCTTGACCCACCCGGGCACAGCCGACACACACACACGGTCTGTTTTCCAAGAGCGCTTACTTCCTCCGTCTCTGGCTGAAAACAATGCGAGAGGAGCAGGGCTCAGCATTTCTGAAAATTAAGCGCTGAGTTCAGCTTAGTTCAGCCCCGGCGCCCACTTAACCCTGTAGTTGCAGGATGGAGCAGGTTTCCCAACGCAGGCAGCAGCTTTGGATTGCCGTGTGCTGCACAGGACGGAAAAAAGTAAGAAGGGTCTTGGAGGTGGAAGAAAAATCTCGAGTGAGGGCCATCAGCAAAGCGAAATAGCTTAAAGCCAGGCCTGTCTGGCTGCATTTCATTGACTTGCCACGCCAGTTTTGCTGAAAAACATTTCATTCCCTTGCGCCCTGCAGCCGTGCGTGAACCCCCTCCTTCCCAAGCTCCCCTCGGCTGCTAGCACGCCAGGAGAGATGCTGTCCCAATGCCACCCCGTCTTGGGCATGCAAAGGCATGCATGGAGGTACGTGGGGGCGGGTCCCTCTCCCCCATGCTCCGTCCCCCCACCCGAGCAGGCAGGCACTGCCCTGCAGCCTGAAGGGCCCAGGGTGGCAGGGGGGGCATGGTACAGGCAGGTGTTTATCACCGTTCTGTGCCCTTTTACAGAGGGTGAAAGCAAAAGCAGCGAGTGCAAGAATGAGGAAATGTCCCCGCTGGCCCTGCTCACTCCTGCCAGTGTCCTGGCAGCTCTCCCGGCCACAGTCGGTGCTCAGGCTGGGTGGGCTTTCAGAGGAGGAGGGAAGGAAAGCAGTGCTCCACCTAACGCAAAACGGGTCCCCCCACCCGTATCAGAGAATCAAAAACATGAAACAGGAGTTTGTTTGACCTGAAACAAAATGTTTCATCTTATTTGTTTGCTTTTTTACCCCCGACTGAAGTCAGGTTTAGGCTGACTTCCTTTTCTTTCAGGTTCATTTTTAAATAACAAAGTGAAAAGCAACGGAATGGTCAACTTCTCAGGAAACAGGAATATTAGAAAAGCTTGATATTAACTCTTTCATTGTTTTCAAAAGAAAAAACAAAATCCCTGTATTTTTCTCTGCTAGCCCTGTTTGCGGAGTTTAGCCGGGG
This sequence comes from Burhinus oedicnemus, assembly GCA_008921705.1. Taxonomy (NCBI): domain Eukaryota; kingdom Metazoa; phylum Chordata; class Aves; order Charadriiformes; family Burhinidae; genus Burhinus; species Burhinus oedicnemus. Next base: position 93,323 of record VFFE01000027.1, on the reverse strand, counting down.
TGCACGAATACTGCTGGGTCCACAGATCTCTTGTTCTGTGTATCTGTATTTGCATTTTGCCAGAGAAGAAGGGGGTTTCAGAGCTGAGCGCCTCTGCCACCTCCCCGGGATGCCCGAAGCGTGGCGCAGGTAGAGCCTCTCCCCGGGGCTTTGCCGTAGCTGAGGCAGTTGGTGCACAGCGGGGACGGAAGGTCCAAGGACGCAGTGCCAGGTCTGGGAGCAGGGGACAGGTGAGTCCGGGAGAGGCTGTTCATGCAAAGCAGCCGCTTGCAACAGGAGGGAGCCACGGCCGGTGTGGCTGCGCTCGGGCTGAGCGGAGCCCCGAGCTGCTCCCTGACACCGTGCCCGTGGGCAGCCTCGCCGGCCCTTGTTTACTGCAGAGCCGGGGTGAAGGTGGTGCCTGGGCGTTCGTGCTTCCCCTTGGGAGCCGGCGGTCTGCCGGCGTGCTGGGCTGTTTATAGCATAACTCTGGGTAACTCATTGACCTCCGCACCGGCAGCTCTGCTGGGAAGCAAAGGTTCCCAAGATGATAAGCCGCTCTTGGAAGAAATTCCTTTCCTCGTGCGAGGGAGTGGCGGCGCTGGGCACGCTCGGCCGCCTTGCAAACACGTACACAGCCCTGTGCACACACACAGGCGCGCGCTGCGTCCCGGCGCCGGTAGCCTTCCCTCGGGAGACCCGGCTTGGAGAGGTCGGAGCTTCATGGCCAAGAGTTCTCCGGGAGGGAAGCGGTGCTGGGGAGCAGAGCAAGGGGCCCTGCGCAGGCACATGTGGAGGAGCAGGTCAGTACATCTGCTTGCACCACTCTGCCCTTCCAGCTGCTCCCACCATGCCGGGTCTCTTGCTGGGTGCCGGTCGCATGCCTGCGCCCTTCGTCCCCAGCTGAGCAAACACAGCTGGGATGTGGTGGTTGCAGGTGGCTGGAGCAGTCCAGCGCAGGGACATGGCTACATAAATCCAGGTTGGGGCAGAGAGTTTGCATTTTTGGTCCCGGCTGAATTTGAGGCTCAGCTGAGGTGGTGATGGGCACACTGGGGAAGGGTAGGAAGCGTTCTTTGTACCCAGGAACTGATAGGAGAAGGACAGGAGAAATCCCAGCAGACACTGGATTTAGGAAAGTGGATTTCGTCCCAAGGAAGGGTGCTGCTGTGTGACAGCCCTGGAGACCAGCGGTGTCTGCAGCAACTGCATCCCCTGGACAAGGGGTGCCCGGACAGTCGCCCTGCCTCCCGTTTCGTGCCCTGGGGAGGGAAGCGTGGCCGCCTGGCACTCTGCCTGCAGAGGCTGCGCAGCTGGCATGGCTACACCGGCTTTGCAAAGGGAGCAGAGACCCTGGAGAGCTGGCACAGGCAGAGACCCCCAGCCAGCACAAGCTGAGACCCCCTGGGAAATTCCTTCTGTACTTATCAGGAGTGGGCTTTCCCAGGCAGGCCAGGCTGAGGGCTTCAGCAGCAGCAATGGGGGCTCTCCAGGGGAGATCCAGGGATGGCAAGCAGCAGGGCAGGGAGTTGGGTTGCTGGCTGAAAGGAAAATTCCATTTCAGGCCAAACAGGAGGTTGATACCTTTGGTTGTAGAGGGGTGGGTTTGGTCACTAAGTTATCTAGGTAAACTTAAAAGCAAAAAGAAATTTCAAAACCACAAAGGAAGACATTTCTGTTTAGAAAATGAAACATAACATTCTGCTTATTTAAAAAAAAATATTGTTTTCTCCTGGGTAGAAGAATTTTACGCTAATTGGTGAGCAGGTATTGCTAAAACCAACAGCATTCTGAGTGAAGCAAAAAGCTTTGTCTGAAAACACCTGCCGTGTTTGAGCACTGATCACTTTGACAACATGGGCCCAAAACAGCAACATCTTCCATGTAAAGATGTGCCTGACTCCATCACAGAAACTCGGGTTGTGTCCTCTGAGCAGCAGCAGGCCGAAGCCTGTGCCTGGATCTGAATTCCCTCTCCGGTTCCCGCACCTTCAGAGCATCCCTAGGTTGACTGGGGGAGTTTTCTAAATGTGAGGCTTTCCAGGACCAGCGTGCAACAGGAACAGACAGTGTCCTTGCCACAGAGAGAGCAGCGCCGGCCTGTCCCAGCAGCTCACCTTCATGCAGGTCCCTGTGGCCGTGCAGCTTTGCATGAGAAACATCAACTTGACTTTAGCGTGCCAGGAGGGAGCTGCAGGGCTTTGCACCCTAACGTCTGGGGCTCAGGGGGGTGGGTGAGCTGCAGCAAAGAGGATGAGGAGGATGGTCTCTTCTTCAGGCAACCCCAACAGTTCAACATCTGGTTTCTCCTGACGAGGACTAGAAATCCCCAGTCTTTCAGCGTTCTCCTGGGCTGGCAGGCTGGTGCCTGGCCAGGACCGCACAGGAGCATTGCTTGGTACAACCCTCCCTGCAAAGCCTTTTGGTTTGACTTCAGTTTTGTTAGAAGTTTCCCAGCTATCTCCATGAACATGGACTCTGTCCTGCCACAACCTGTCCCACGGCTCGCTACTCCTCATGCTTTGCTTTAGAGGTATTGCAGTGGTGCCAGGTAGCTGCCATCACGGCACAGGAATCTGTCTGGTGAGAAATTACTCACTACTCTGGGCAAGGTCAAGGCCTTGTCATGCATTGGGATGCAGCCTGGATGTCTGGGAGAGCCAGCAATGCTCCTGGAATGCACCACAGCAAACAAGTCACTGCTGTGGTGGCACTGGCATTGGCTGGTTGCTGAAGTAAAAGTCCATCCCTAAAAGACCTCCCTACCTGTGACTTCTCTCCCTAGATCTTTTGGGTTTTATTTTGCGGGGGCTGTGTTGCTGTTCCCCAGAGATGCTCTGCAGACATCTGCCACCCGTAGCTCAGTGAGACCACAGAGCCAGTCCTGAGTCCTGGCCCTGGAGGCTGGGGAAGGTCAGAGTGTGGGAGCGAAGAGGGAATGAGACTCTATCCTGGGCAGCCCCAGGGATCCTGCACAGCAGCCAAATCGGTCCCTCCTGGTGTGTGCATCTGGGGATCAGACAGTTCTGATCTCAGAGACGAGATGAGCCCTGCTAGCCCCGCAGGAGCCCACGGTATCTGTGCTTGCAGAGAACTCATCTGTGGCTTGCCTGGATGTAGCTCTGCTCTGCTGAGGTTGGTGTGGAGCAGGCAGTGTTGCCAGCTGCCCTTGCTGTGAAACGGGGAGGGCGCTGGCTCGGCCGGGCAGGAAGGTAGTCCAGGAACGGCTGCAGAGCCAGCCTCGGATGGAGGATGCTGGACAAGCCCCAGTGGGACATCCCTGCAGGTGAGGCAGGCACTTGCAGTGGTGTCAGGAACAGGGTTGCCTTTGGAGGTGGAGGGGGATCAGCATTGAAGCTCTCCAGAGGGGCCAGAGGGAAGCTCAGGCAGGCTTGGCAGACCACGGGGCTCCCCATGCTGTGGCTGCAGGAGGAATGAGAGGAATGTGCCACGTGGGCCGGGCAACACGCTCCCAAAGGCAAGGGCGAGAGCGGAGCCCAGGGCAACGGTGGGGCCAGCACAGGGCAGCAACACCAGCCAGTGGGATGAGAGCCCCCCAGAGCACTGCATCCAGCTCTGCAGTCCCCAGCACGAGAAAAACATTGACCTGTTAGACAGGATCCAGAGGAGGGCCATGAAAACGATGGGAGGGCTGGAACCCCTCTTCTAGGAAGAAAGGCTGAGAAGAGAAGGCTCAGAGGAGGCCTCATTGCAGCCTTTCAGTACCTAAAGGGGGCTTATAAGAAGGATGGAGAGAGGCTTTTTACTGGGGTCTGTAGTGACAGAATAAGGGGCAATGGTTTTAAAATGAAAGAGGGTAGATTTAGATTAGATATAAGGAAGAAATTCTTTACGCTGAGGGTGGTGAGACACTGGAACAAGTTACCCAGAGAAGCTGTGAATGCCCCATCCCTGGAGGTGTTCAAGGCCAGGTTGGATGGGGCTTTGAGCAACCTGGTCTAGTGGGAGGTGTCCCTGCCCAAGGCAGGGGGTTAGAACAAGGCCTTTAAAGGTCCCTTGGGAGACTTCAACTTACCAGATGTCTGCTGGAAATACAATACAGCAGAGAGGAAAGAGTCTAGGAGGTTCATGGAGTGTGTGGAAGATAAATTCCTGACACAGCTGGTGAGTAAGCCAACTAGGGAAGGTGCCCCACTGGACCTGTTGCTTGTGAACAGAGAACTTGTGGGTGATGTGATGGTTGGAGGCCGTCTTGGGCATAGCGATCATGAAATGATAGAATTTTCAATTCTTGGAGAAATAAGGAGTGGAGTTAGCAGAACTGCCACCTTGGACAGTACTGGAGGGCAGACCTTGGCCTGTTTAGGGGCCTGATTGACAGAGTCCCTTGGGAGGCAGTCCTGAAGGGCAAAGAAGTCCAGGAAGGCTGGACATTCTTCAAGGAAGAAATCTTCAAGGTGCAGGAGGAGGTTGTCCCTATGTGCCAAAAGATGAGCCAGCAGGGAAGAACATCAGCCTGGCTGAACAGAGAGCTATTGCTGGAATTCAGGAAAAAAAAAGTTTATGACTTTTGGAAGAAGGGACAGGCAACTCAGGAGGACTAAAAAGATGTTGTGAGGTTATGCAGGGAGAAAATTAGAAGGGCCAAAGCCCAACTAGAACTTAAGCCGGCTACTGCTGTAAAAGACAATAATAAATGTTTCTATAAATACATTAACAGCAAAAGCAGGGCAAAGGAGAATCCCCATCCTTTATTGGATGCAGGGAGAAACATGGACAAAAGATGAGGAAAAGGCTGAGGTCCATAACACCTTCTTTGCCTCAGTCTTTAGTAGTAGGACCAATTGTTTTCTGGGTACCCAGCCTCCTAAGCTGGAAGACAGGGACAGGGAGCAGAACGAAGTCCCCATAACCCAAGGAGAAATGGTCAGCAACCTGCTACACCACTTAGACACACACACAAGTCTCTGGGGCTGGATGGGATCCACCCAAGGCTACTGAAGGAGCTGGTGGAAGTACTCACCGTGCCACTTTCCATCATTTCTCAGCAGTCCTGGCTAACAGGGGAGGTCCCAGTGGACTGGAGGTTAGCAAATATGATGCCCATCTCCAAGAAGGGCTGGAGGGAGGATCCAAGGAACTACAGGTCTGTCAGTCTGACCTCAGTGCCAGGGAAGGTTATGGAACAGATCATCTCGAGTGCCATCACACAGCATGTACAGGACAACCAGGTGATCAGGCTCAGTCAGTATGGGTTTATGAAAGGCAGGTCTTGCTTGACTGACCTGATCTCCTTCTATGACAAGGACACGTGCTTAGTGGATGAGGGAAAGGCTGTGGATGTTGTTTACTTGGCCTTTAGTAAAGCCTTTGACACTGTTTCCCATAGCATTCTCCTGGAGAAACTGGCTGCTCATGGCTTGGATGGATGCACTCTTTGCTGGGTAAAAAACTAGCTGGATGGCTGGGCCCCAGGAGTTGTGGTGAATGGATTTAAATCCAGTTGGTGGCCAGTCATAAGTGGTGCTCCCCGGGGCTCTGTACTGGGGCCAGTTCTGTTTAATATCTTTATCAATGATCTGGACGAGGGGATTGAGTGCACCCTCAGTAAGTTTGCAGACAACACCAAGCTGGGAAGGGAGTGTTGATCTCCTTGAGGGTAGAAAGGGTCTACAGAAGGATCTGGATAGGCTGGATCAATGGGCCGAGGCCAATGGTATGAGGTTCAACAAGACCAAGTGCTGGGTCCTGCACTTCGGTCTCAACAACCCCACACAGCGCTACAGGCTTGGGGAAGAGTGGCTGGAAAACTGCCTGGCGGAAAAGGACCTGGGTGTGTTGGTTGACAGCTGGCTGAATATGAGCCAGCAGTGTGCCCAGGTGGCCAAGGCGGCCAACAGCATCCTGGCTTGTATCAGAAATAGTGTGGCCAGCAGGACTAGGGAAGTGATTGTCCCCCTGTGCTCGGCACTGGTGAGGCCGCACCTCGAATACCGTGCTCAGTTTTGGGCCCTTCATTACAAGAAAGACATTGAGATTCTGGAGTGTGTCCAGAGAAGGGCAATGAAGCTGGTGAAGGGTCTGGAGCAGAAGTCTTATGAGGAGTGGCTGAGGGAACTGGGGTTGTTTAGCCTGGAGAAAAGGAGGCTGAGGGGAGACCTTATCACTCTCTACACCTACCTAAAAGGAGGTTGTAGCTAGCTGGGGTCGGTCTCTTCTCCCAAGTAACAAGAAATAGGACAAGAGGAAACGGCCTCCAGTTGCACCAGGGGAAGTTTAGATTGGATATTAGGAAAAATTTCTTCACTGAAAGGGTTATCAAACTTTGGAACAGGCTGCCCAGGGAAGTGGTTGAGTCACCATCCCTGGAGGTACTTAAAAGATGTGTAGGTGTGACACTTAGGGATATGGTTTAGTGGTGGACTTGGCAGTCTTAGGTTTACAGATGGACTTGTTGATCTTAAAGGTCTTTTCCAACCTAAGTGATGCTATGATTCTATGGTTCTAACCCAAACCATTCTCTGACTCTGTGCCCATCGCCCCCGCCTCGCCAGCAGACAGTGCCCAGTCAAAAGACGCATTGTGCATTGTGGCCAGGGCTGGGGACGAGCCGCAGTGCCGGCTGGGCAGCGAGTAGCACGCTTGTCCCTGCCAACGCAGCTGCAGCCCGCCTGCTCGGGGCTGGTTGTGTTGCTGGACACATGGGCTGCTGCTTGGGGACCCCCTGGCACCAGGACCTGTCCCTGGGGTGCACAGGTAAGCTGTCCCTGTGGATGCCATGGCCCTGCTCTGTCCAAGCGGGGCTTGCGAGACCTGTGGCTGCAGAGCTGACCCCGCTGACGGGGCTGCTGGGGAGACTGCAGTGCTGAGCACTGCTCCCTTTGGCTGCTTGCCTGCGTTTTCCAAGATGGCCACTGGTGTCCACTCCTCTTGCTGGTCACTTGCTATGGCACTAGATTTGGGTGCGTGGGGAATGAGGCATTTTGGCCAGGGAGGGGATAGGATGACTCAGGGGGTTGGTTTATTCCCATGCTGTTGGCTTCTCAGGAGCCCCCATGCCACCTGTGTCCTGCTGCCACTGCTGCCCAAGAGCACCCCAAGCATCCCAATGCTTGCAGAGCACATGGGGTGCTGCCAGACCTGAGGCGCGACTCCCATACCGGCATGCCCAAATGAGCTAATGGGGCTGTGCTAATGGGCGGGAGGAGGGACATGGCTCAGGGCCAGTGGCTGTGGCCACGCGTCCCCTGGGAGAGCCTGTGCCAGCGGGTGCCACCAGTGCCTCAGCCGTGGCTGCCAGGAGTGCAGACCCGAGCGCCGGGACCTGCGCTCAGCTCTGGGCTGGGGCTGTTTCCTGCCCACTGTTACCAAATATTTTAGCACTGGCATGGCAAATGAGTCACTGGTACAACTGGGAACGACTCCCCACCAGCAGTTTCAATTGGTCTTTTGAAAAAGCTCCCAGTTTCCTTTCTGAGCCTGGCCCAAACAGAAGTAAACACTGAATCGGCGAGTGCATCAGGGAGCAAACCCGTTTCTCCTCTCAGCCAAGCAAGCCCTGGCCCCTGCCTGGCTCTGCGGAGACCCACCAGCATGCTTTATCATGCTGCTGGCAGAGATGGCATGAGTGGTGTCCGACCTGCTGCCTCCTTCGGCACATCAAGTGGAGACCCCTCGGGCAGGGAGCATTCTGCTGGGGGTCTGAACACCTCTGCCCACCACGGGTCTTCCCCAGGTGAAGAGTGTGACTCCTGCTGCCCCCGCTCGCCCGTGCTCCTGCCCCGCTGGGACCGCCTGCAGCGCACCGCAGCTGACCGCCGGGGAAAATGGTGGTGGGAGAAGACCATGGCATCAGGTACCCGTCCCCGGGGAAGGGGGACCCAGCCCCTGCCCACTGGGCCCTGCCAAACCCAGTGGACCCCACCGGGATCTGCCGGGATGCAGGGAGGAGAGGAAGAGAGGGAGAAGTGAAGCAACTGGCAGGCAAGCCCAGCCCAGGCAGGAGCCAGCTCGTGTTCAGCTCTGCCTCTGGCTCATTTCTCTTTCCTGTCTCCGTTTCCCCCATGTGTGGAAGGGGACAGAGTTGCCGGATGAAGTCCTTTGTTCAAAAAGAAGTGTGTTCAAATCAGCTGCTGAGAAATGCAGAGCCTTTTCTTTCAAAGAAAAGCTCATTCATTACACGTCCAGCCTTGGGCCATTCTTTTCCACTACTAACTATAAATAAGGATTATAATTCTGTGTGCAAATAAGAGTTTTTTTGACTGACTAGCAAAGCTGGCTCAATAAAAAGAACTGTAGAGTATAGTTATGGTCACAGAAGTGACTTACAAAAGCTGCTGCACGTTCCAGCTCCAGATCTCCGGGTACATGTTTGTCTTACAAGTCCAATCTGATTACTGACAAAAATTGGTTTTTAATCTTGTTATCCCTCCACAGCCAATACAGCTGTGGAAGAGCAAGCTGGATTTTTATATGCCTCAGCCTTCATTAACATAATTACCAGCTAAAGTTTCAGTTCCCGAATCCTTTATGGCAATAGCTGACGATGTGTGAAGCAGAGAGAATGCAACTTGGATTTCAGATACTGACCAGAGCAGGCAGGGGGGAAAATCTCATTTTGACTGTCAAATTGATGAGCAAAGAGTTTTGCAAGCCCTTGGCTCTCCTGTGCTGGGGAAGTGCTCTTGCTTTGAGGTCTCAAAAAAAATCCCTGTGTCACAGGGTGATCCTTCTACTGGATCTGCTCATTGAGGGTCTGTCCCAAGAGCAAGGAGGGAAAGTCCCCTCACTTCAAAGCCACTCCAGCACCAGAAAGAAGCCAGTTGTCAAGGGTATCATGTAGTTAGGACACATCCGTCCTGTGGATCTTGCCTCCACCCTTGAGCATGATTGTAGAGTGATACCAGATTCACACAATCTCCAGCCAGATCTGCAGTGCAACCCACAGGCTTTGCTTTCAGGTGGCATGGTTAGGCAGATCATAGACCTCTGCCACAGAATTTTACAGCAGCTTTTCTGTGTCCCCCCTCCTTGCTAGGTAAGGCTGGGGCACTGGAGTCAAGCAACTCTGCTACTGAGGCAGCAGAAGGCTCGCTGGACACCTCCTCGGTGCTGCTGGCTGTTGGGGAGGTCTTTCCACCAGGTAAGATGCTGCCCTTAACATTGCCCAGATTTCCAGTGGTTGAATGTAGCAAGGCCTGGCACCGCAGCTAATTGACCCCCTGTCATCCCTGGAGTTTCTCATCTTTGTTGGTGGAGGGGTATGATGGGCTGGGTTTGTGGTGTTTCAGCACTGCAACCGGGTGAGGGCTGGAGGCACGGGTGGTGCTGGCTGCAGGGAGGCAGTGCGGCGGAGGCAGCTCTGTGTGGCATGGAGCTCCTTCTCCCTCTTAACCCTGCACCCTTCCTTTTCAAGAGATTTCACTCTTCTTCTCCGTTGAGAGCCGCTCCTCACGTTGCCTCAATTCCCAGCTCCAGGAAGCAGCGAGAAAGAAGCTGTGGGCCCTGGAGAGTGATGACAGAGATGTCTGTGCCATGTTCAAGGTAGGAGCCCCAGCCTGGCAGGGCAGACCACGTACTGGGAGGCTCCTGGTGTGATGGGATGTGTGATGGGACACCAAACCCAGCCGAGAAAGAGAAGCTCCTCCAAGGCCACTGCAGGGTGTGTTCGGGCACACAGGGACTCTGTAGGGGACTGGAATGATGGGGGAAATGAGCTGGTAACAGGTAAGAGGCAGATGCAAAGCTAAGCCTCCTGTCAGGAGCCTCATATTGGGGTCTCTGAGCTGTGTGAGGCATCATGCAGATAGCCCTGGGGTGAGTCTAAATTGCTGGCATTTCACAGGGCTGGGATCACCAAAGCTATGTGCCAGACTCAGGTCCCTGGTGGAGGTTGCATCTTTGGACATGCATAAGGGTTCTCAGAGTATTTGGCTTCATATAGAAAAATCACTACAGGTATAGAGATGTTTCCTGGACTGAACTCTCCTTCCCTGCTGGTTTTTAAGGCCCTTGCCACTCAGGGCTCCCTGCAGAGCTTCCCAGAAGACCTGGAACAGTGCAGACATACTAGTGCCAGCAATAGTGAAAGGAGAGCTTCTCCCTTGAGGCACAGTTACTGCTTTCAGCCTCAGAGCTGCAGTTTGGAAACTGTGCCTGTCCTGACTGAACATGTGTGGTGTGGTTCAGGTGTCTGGGTTTCAAATGCATAGTAGCTCTGGTGTGCGCCGCAGGGGAAAACATTTGGAGGAGGAGATGGAGCTTCTTTGCCCTGCTACACCATGGGGAGTTGTCATTGTGGGTAGTCCATCCCTCCATCCCTCCTGGCTGAAGGACTCAGCTGGCTGGAGCACCTTCCCCTTAACCCCAGGCAACCAAGTCACCCAGCTTCAGTGTCAACTGTGCTAATAAATGAGTGCCTAGTCTCATTCCAGGGTCTAATATTACTCCCACACTGACAAAAGAGACACCCTGTCAGAGTCCCAGGACCATCCACTAATCTTGCTTTGTCTCCCATGCGTAGGAGCTGTCAGCCAGGCTGGTCTGTATGCAGGCACAGGAGAATCGGTTCCTCCTCACCTTCAAAACCCTAGAAGAAGTCTGGAAGTTTTCCACCTACCTGACTTTAGGTAATGTTTTCAAGGTGTGGGAGACCTAAACAGACAGTGTGAGAAGAATTTTTGGAGAAGGTATTCTTTGACACCAAAAAAACAGTAGTGTAACAGGGTGGACAGATGAAGAATATGAATTAGAAGACCTTGGTGCCTGTCTGTAGGTTTATGAAACCACTGGATCAGTGAAAGAGACCCAGGAGGATGCCTTTTGGGTAATCCCTCTATTGCATTTTGGGGATGGAGACAGAATTAAAGGCTGTTGCCTCACAGCGTGGTTGCAGATGGCAGACTGGGAGACATCCAAAGAGCACCTCATTCTGCCCAGTGAAGGAGGGTGCTAACACTACTTTCCCTCTTGGTTTCTTAGGGTACGTGGGCAGCTGCCTGGAGCAGCTTCTCTTTGACCAGGACTACTGGCTAAACTGTGCTCTGATGGAAGACACAGAGATCAGAGTTACTGTGGATGAAGATCGTTTGGCCACCATATATATGGGTCTGCTACTCCAGGAAGGTGAGAAGGGACTGTACATGTCAGGAGTTCCCAAATGATGATCCCAAAAGCATCTCAGCAGGGCTGCGTTGTAGCCCTGCGCTGGGATATGTCTTACACTGATGCCATTGACCTGGGCATGACTCTTTCTGTCTGCAGGCAACTTTTTTTCCAGAGCAGTGCCTGGTGTTTGGCAGTCAGAGCAGGAGGGAGAGGAGGGCCTGCAGCTCTGCAAGAACGAGCTGATCCATGTGAAGAAAGTTGGAGAGGAGTCCAGGTGGGAAGGGTTGTCCTTACTGACGGGACAACGAGGCCTGGTGCTTGTGACAGCTCTACAGCCAATACCTCACCCATTTTACCAGTAAGTAGACTGGCCAATTCATAGGGCTTAGGCCAAAATTCTTCCCTGATGCTGATGCATGAGCTGGCACCAAGCCTGGGGTGAGAAACTGCTCTTGCCTCTGGCAATGGGCAAGAGCTACACAATTTTGTGAGGATATGCATAAAGACAACCACTGGAACCAATTCAGGTCTTGTTAATGGGACAGAGGAAGGACATACTTCAGATATTATTCTTGTATGATATTGATTTAGGTCATCCGGGAGATTATTTGTGATTTACAGGTGAATAACTAGGAGAAAAAGCATAGCCCAAGACTTAGGTAGTGCCAGTTGAAGTGAGGCCTCATGTTGGACACCTGGCTGAGCCTCAGAAACTCGCAGCTCCTCTTGTACTTACACGGTGAAATCCTCTTTACAGCCTGGCAAATTTATCCTGCTCTTACCATGTGGTGTGAGGCTGCAGTCATGAGGTGCAAACTGCCCTCCATGCCTAGTAACACCATTATGAGGAATTACTGGACTGGCCGTGCTGGCCATGCTCCATAGCAGCTCTGGCACTGCCAGGGGACAGAACATCTGTCCTGCTTGTGTGAGACCATTCTGGCCTGCTCAGTGAGGACCAGTGTGGTTCCCCTTTGCCTTGCAGGTGGTTCCTGAAGAATTATGCTGTGAGTTTTGGCATCTCTCAGGAGATCAGTGGGACAACCTCTCAGCCAATTGGTGAGTGATACCTGTGATACAGCTGCCCTTCCAAAGGAAGGGCATGGCTTTTGCAAACCTGGGTTTGGCCACAAATGCAAAGGGCCCATCTCTTGTTCTGACAATGACACTCCATTCCAAGCTGCTCTAAGAGGATACTGTATCTATGGACTTTCTTGAATGGAAAACAGAACTTGCAAATTACATGTACTTAGAAGGGTGATCTGAGGAACACAGGGTACAGAGGGCTGCTGATGGCATCCTTCTGCCACTGGGTTTTTCTATTCTACTGCAATTTTATCTCTCTTCTAATTCTTTCAGGACGGAAGTTTTAAATAACTGAACATGAAACCTGTGCCCACGATTCACCCATTAGCCCCAGGCCATTCCTGCCTGGACACGGGCACTGTTCAGATCATGCTGGACATGGGAGGTCACTGCAGGTGTGAATTTGGCATGTAGTGTGATGGACATTTGCACTGGTAAAGATTTCACTCCTGGCAGAGAGTTGAGACAGGGCAGCTTCTGTGAAGCTCCGTATTTCCGGCCACCTTCCATACTGCAGCTCTCAGAGGTTTCGGTCTTTGGCTGCATGGCATTTATCCGTACCTCTTGTATATTTTATTATAATCCTCTTCTCAAGAAGAAACTGCAGAGATCTGAATCCGAGAGCACAATAAATCTTAGGGGACAGAGAGGCAGCGTTCTGAAGCTGAAATCATGGTCTCTCTTTGCCCAAGTCTTTTCCAGTGAGGAAGTTTTAACAGTGGCCTCACACTGAAATGTCCTTGTTTGCCTTGGTTTCCCAGTCAAAGGCAAGTGCACAGCCACAGAGGACCACAGAGGAGCAGCATGGGATGAACTGAGTTTCTCCAAAGGAGACAGCATAGAAGTCATCGGGTTCCTCATTCCAGGACTCCCATGGTTTGTGGGCAAATCCCTCAGCAGTGGGAGCATCGGCTTTGTCCCAACCCGATACATAAATCCCAAGGCTTGCGAACCTCTGTAAGTTTACTGCTACCATCTAGATTAAATTAAACTCAGGAGAGAATGAAGGGAAGACTCCAAGTCCCAACTCAAGGCTATGTGAGAATCCAGGGCAGGTAATTTGCTTTGCAAAACCTTCATTTGAGGTCTGTCCAGAAGCCTTGGCCAGGCTCTGCTGCCAACAGGCTGTAGGAGTGTCTGCCCAGACAAAGCAATTGTATTTCACTTGCCTCAGGTGATTCTTGGAGAGGAGCAGATCTGTCCTTGGGCTAAACCTGTCTTTATGCTAAGGCAGCCCAGGACATCTGTGTACCAGACAAGCTGGCTTCACAGTTCCACTTAGAAATGGTCTTGACTTTGTAGCTCTGTCTGAGGGGCTGTGAGTCTGGCAAGGGTGGGGAGAGCGATCACTGCTAAGGAAACCAAGTCCTGCTTTGCTTCCTTCTGCCCCTTTGCTTTCTGTGAGATGTCAAGGCAGAACAATCAATGGCACAGTTCACCACTGAGCAGAATTAAACACCCTCCCAAGGACACAGACAAGAGTTGTCTAGGGAGGGAGGATGACACAACCCGACTCTGATGACCCAGGCAGTTGTCTTTGCTGGTGGCTTAAAGACATAGCTCCAGTTCAATACCCATCAAAAAAGGCTTCTCTTCCAAGAGCGTGTATGGGAAGATGAGGTCTTAACCTGTTGCTGGGTCTGTTGGGCTTTCCTGGATCAGGTCATTCAAAGTAAGTCTTAGGCACTTTTATCTGGCACTACAGAGAACAGAGAGGTGATCAGATGATGCCCTGGCCTCAGAAAGGGCTTCTGGAGATAAAAAAGACCAATAGGTCCCTCCTTCTGGTACCCATTGGTTCCTCCATGGAGAACCTGGATTTGAGAGCCCTGACAGGGAAATGTGTCCAGACTTTTGTATTCAACTGCAGCAGAGCTTTTCTGGCGGGAGCAAGAGGATGGATGGGAAAGCCCATCCCACAGGATAGCTGTAGTGTCAGGGGATGGGGAGACACTGACTGTTTTCCCCGATGTCTGCCTCAACCTAGGGGAAAGGGCTTGGTGTTTCTGAGCGAAGAAGAAAAATCGCCCCTCCTGCGCATCCCCTGCAATGATGGTGAGCAGCACTTCACCACCCTCCTCAGTGACCTGGCGTGCACTGACATCACCTCTGTGTACCGGCTGGGTGAGTTTCTCCTCTCCTCAGGTACCCAGCCCCATGGCTCCCCATAGAGAGCAATGCTGGGCAGTGTCTAGAGACCTCCTTGCTCAGGGCTTTGCAGGGGAGACAGCTGCTGTGGTTGAGACAGCCTCCAAGCCTGGTCATGGAGGTTGTAGCTACCCTCAAGAACTGGGCCCTGCCATGCTACAATTTGCAGGGGTCTTCTCTGCTTCCAGGGCAGCTCCTCAGCTGTGGTTCACCCTGGCAGATGCTGCTTTCAACTGATCTTGGCTGTAGCTCCCTGCCTACAGCAAGTCCCCTGCTGCTGTCTGACCTTTGGGTGTGTATTGAGGGGGATGCACAGCTAAAGTGGCAGGTGACACCATTTCTGTGCCCATAGCAGGAGCCAGGAGAGCAGGGTTCCTGGGTGCTCTTCTCAGTTTCTCTATGCTTGCTGTGGGGCTTTTGGACCACAGCTAATTTCTCTGTCTCTATTTCTTGCCTTCTCACTACCCAGAAGCACAATGTGGCCATGCAGGGCTAGGCCTGGGATCCCCTGGGGTTCAGAGGACCTCCTAGACCAGTCAGCTCGGGTGCAATGAGCCTGGGGTAGAGTCTTTCAGAGATACACACATATCTGAAACCTCTGAATAGACACAACAAGGCTCTTAAGAGAGACAGAGCTGATAAAACCCTACCTGTGAAAAATAAGACCTGCTTGTTCCAAGGTAACTATAATGTTACCTGTGCTCACCTTGCCACCAGCCACCAGCTATTCTCCATGGTCTTACATGGAGCCAAGCCCTAGTAGATAGGGGGGCTGAAAATGCGGCTGTGTGTGGTGTCTGTGGCCAGAAGTAAGCCTGCTCTCCCACGTATGGGTCCGGGGTTTAGCAGAGCAGCAAGAGATCTCTATAAGGTTTGAGCACTGTGTCTGCACATTAACACTGACCAAGACTTTGGGCTTTTTGTTTTCTGTTTGTCTCCTTGTATAGATGGTTTTGAACCCAAAGCCATGTTTCTGAAAGTGCCATCAGGTGAGTTATGTGGAGGGGACAGAATGGGATGCTTTTATGATGACTTCCAAGCGTGAATTTTGACGTGGAGAAACATCACACCATGGTTTGCCTGTCCCTTCCAGAGGCTGTTCTCCGTGGCTGTAAAGATATCCAACTGCTCCAGTCTTGGGAGGAAATAAATGGCTTGGCTACAACTAGCACCTCCGAGCTGTCTAGCCCAGGGAGTGAATTAGCCCCTGCTACGCTGGAAGATGTTCTCCTGGAGAAGCTGGATGATTTTGATGATCCCAAGTTCTTTATTGACCTGAATGCTGGACACATGGAAGATGCTGATGTCTTTGACCCCATATTGACCTTCCTTAACCAAGACAGTTATGTACCAGGTTTTCAAAGCCTCTATGATCTCAGTTTTTCCTTTCTCAACTCCACTTTTTATGGTTTCTCAGATGAGGATGAACTGGTCTTGTACCTTGAGACATCTAGGAACTGGGCCAAGAGGACTCATTCAGTTTGGGCTCATGTCAGGCTCTGTTTCCTCTTGGGTAAGCTCTGCATCAAAAAGGTCAAGTTCTCCCAGGCTCGAGTCTACTTTGAGGAAGCCATGAGCATCCTGGACAGGGGTTTCGGGGACCTGCCCCTGTTGACTGCATTGCACGTGAACCTTGCCTCCATCTACTTGAAACAGAACATGAAGCACAAGTTCTCCTCCCTGCTGGGGAAAATGGTGGCCTTGCTTGTCTGCTTGCCTGGCTGCTCTTTCAGCTCAGAGAATGAGCTGGAAGTTATGATGTATGTCCTGAAGGAAGCCATTGCTGCTGGTAATGCACCCTTGGAGGCACGTGTCTGCTTCCTTATTGTCAAGCTCTTCCTACAACTGGGAAAAAATGATGAAGTGCTGCCCTTTACTGAGCATCTCCAATGTCTCACCACCACTCTACTCAGCCCAGACACTAGTTCTGTGCCACTGGATGCCACTCCCATCTTGAGCTACCTATATGACAAGAAGTACTTGCCAAATATTGCACTGGCCTCTGCCAGGTTGTTTGTTCCTAGTGGCCTCAAGGGGGCACCGACACCCATTTGGAGAGCTGGCTTCATCCTCCAAAACACTTCCAAACTCCTGGGAAGCCAACTGGAGAGGAGCAGCATCCCAGCGCTGGCTTGTTTCTATCTCAAGCAAGCACTGCATTTCTCCTGTGAGAGCAAAGCTGTGCCCACCCAGAGGACGCTGTGTGCCATCTTGTCCAGGATGTACCTCCAGCATGGCGTGTTGGATGGGGCGGTTTGTTATGCAGCCAAGGCCGTAACCCTCAGCAGACTGATAGGCGAGGAGGAGGCTTTCGAGTCTTCCCTCTCTTTGGGGTGGACGTATCTCCTGAACAGCCAGCCGGGCCCAGCTGCAGACATCATGTGGCAGCTCTTGCGCTCTCTGCATGGGACAGACAGCGTGACTCAGGGTGGAGCTGTGCACAATCTCCTGGCCATTGCCCTCAAAGGAGAAGGGCGAGTGCAAAAGGCTGCAGAGAACTACCTCCGGGCCCTGCACAAAGCCAAGGAGACCGGGAACAAGAGGAACCAGGCTATTGCCCTGGCTAACCTGGGGCAGCTGAGCTTCTCGCACGGCGCGAGCCAGCTGTCTGAGCTCTACCTGCTCCAGTCGGCTCAGCTCTACGCAGAGCTCCAGGGCAGCGAAGACTTGGAGATGGAGTTGGTGCGGGTGCTGCTGTGGCTAGCGCAGGCCATGGTGAATAGGCAGAGGATGGAAGATGGCAAGCTCTGTTATGAACTGGCATTGGGTTTTGCCCTGAAGTGGCATAACGTGAGGAGTGAGTACAGGTTTACTGGTGGGAACCAGGGCAGCGTTGTCCTCTGTGCAGCACCCTGCCAGGTCCCTAACGCAGCCCTCTGACCTGTCCTTTTCCCTTCCCTGTACCGTGCAGGTCAGCTTCACATCACTGAGTGCCTCTGCCATTTCTACAGCAAAGTGTCTCCTGATCTCCAGGCCTGCATTACCTACCATGAGCACTGGGTATCATTGGCACAACAGCTCCAGGACAGAGAGATGGAAGGCAATGCCCGGCAGAGCCTCAGCCAGCTCTACCAGGCTTTGGGCACATCTGAGTAAGTCCTGTCTGTGGCTGTTAGATGTTGTTGGAGTGGGGTCCTTGCTCACCCAAAGCAAGAGCAGTGGCTTTCCTGGGGTGTCTGAGGAGAGAAGTGGGGAAGGTGTGTGGTAGCTCTAGGTGCTCCGCAGGCAGGCCGCTGGTTAATGTGCTGCTGCGATTTGTAAGCTCTTGCTGTGCAGTGAAGAGGGGAACAGTTCAATGTCAACCAGAGCACCGTGGCAGCTGGGCAAATGCCAGACTGTTAGCTGGGACAGAACTGGGGTCTGGCCAAACACAGTTTTCCAGAGAGACTTCCAGCCTTGATCAGAAGGGACCCAGGGACAGGGAATTCATCACTTCCTTTGGAGGCTTATTCCAGTGATTAATCACCATTCACCAGTAAAAATAGGTTCCTTATCTGTTATTTGAATGTCTGGCTTCAGCCTCCAGGCGCTGAGTCTGCCCTTCCTATCTCTGCTGGTGTATTTTCCCCAGGGATGTATTTAAGACCCTATATCAGGTCGCCTTTCAATCTCCTGCTTGACACATGCAGGTGACTGATTAGATTAGGCGGGAAGGGAGAGAAAGAGACCTGGACAGACCACAGACTTTCTTCAGTCTTTGAAGGCAAATGTGTCAAATAGTGGAGAGCTAACTCCACTCCACCATGTCCCAGAAGGACAAATGGGCAGGGGCTGTCATTAACTTGGATGTTAACCTTCCCATGCTAGGTCACAGTGAGTTCAGAGGGAAAGAATTTAGGAAGCAAACGCCTGTCATGTGAACGGTGCTATTTAAGATCACAAAGCACCCATTCCCTGGACTCGAAGGACAGCTGGAGCCCAGTTGCCAGCAGGCGAGACACCAAGCAAACAAACATGCCCTGGGCACTGCCCAGCGCTCCCTTCGCCACAGCTGCTTTTTGCAGGCAGTGTGTCCAACCTGCTGGTTCATCCTGCTGCTTGTCCCGTTGTCCTCTAGTGACCAGGGGCTTAAAAAGGGGCTATAAGGTCTTGCACATGTAGCCACAGGTCTGCCTCTTTGGCTGCACCAAGGGACAAACAATAGGCAGAGATATGTTTTTGGGTGCCAGATGCTGTCTGGAAAATGAAGGTGCAAGCACTCCCTGCCTATGCTCCCACGTGTAGCTGGGAGTGACTTTGGGGCTTAGTGTAGGGGAACAAATAGGGTTTGAAGATGACGTGGACAAAATCCTATTTATCAGCTGAAACAAGCAGGGGCGGGGAGCCCCCGCTTTGGGAGCAGGCTGCCTTGGGGCTGTGCTGAGCACTGGGCTCCCAGGCTGGTCTAGGGTTGCCAGATGATACTCACACACGTGCACTAAAGCATGGAGACTTCCACAATTTTACCAGGACACATTGCTCAGAGCTGTGGCTGTCCATTTGCCTCTAACCTTTGGCAACTGTAGGAGGAGAAGACAGGATTGCCAATGGGGAGGCGTTGTGGTAGCTTTGCAGCTGATTGCTCTGGGTGTCCTGTGATTTCTCTGTAATGGCTTTTTGCCTGTTACCATCACAGGGCCTTGAGACAGTCCCTCGACTGCACCAAACAGAGTCTAAGGATCTTCATTGACCTTGAGGAGACTGTGAAAGCAGCAGAGGCCTGGCTGCAGGCAGGAAGGCTCTACTATCTTATGCAGGAAGATGAGCTGGTGGAAATGTACTTTCAGGTATGGAGGAGGTGGCTGGAGTAGTCCCATTCTCACCCTGGCTAACTGCATTCCCATCACAGCTGTGTGGCTGTAGGAGCCTTTTGGGGCTGGAAGACTTGGAAGAGAAAGTTCTTATGAGCAGTGTAAACCAGCTGCTGGAAGGAGGAGCTGTTGCCTTACACTCATGCACTGTCTGGCACTAAATTTCCTCTCTTTCCTTCCATACATTGGGTTTAGAGGATTCTTGGGTGAAAGTAAGTGAATTTATTGAGTAAGAAAGTGATGTAGGAGTGCCGAAGGAAGCTGGAGGTGCCAGGTGACTGGTTCCCACTGAAATATACATAGATAAGGGAAGTGCTTGGAGACTTCTTGGAGTAGAGCACCACTGGCTTCTTTCCATCTCTAGCATTATTTTATCAGCTGAGCTGCAAAGAGGAAGAGCAGCTCATAAAATCTTAGGGCTCCCTCCTTTGGGGAGCAGCTTCTGTTAAAAGATGGGAAATTCTTTCATATGCCCAGAGGAAGCAGAGCAGAAGGCTGGTTGGGTCTGCTGGAGTTGAACTGAGCTGGGGTATCCAGCAAAGCACCAGCCCGGACATATGTAGAAGATGTTTTGGGTCCTCACTCTGTTACCCAGAAACACTTCTGAACTGGTGGGGCGGGCTGGCTGACCGAGGCACACAGTGGTGGGAACAAGGAAAGAAGCCTTTCCCATCAACCACACAAACCTGCCCCTAAAACAGGGTGGTAAAGGCAGGGAGTTACTTGCATGGGGGGGCTGCTCAGTGATGTGGGTGAAATGAATAGATGGCTTTGGTGTCAGCCTGTTTCCTAGTGCTCACAAGGGAGATCTGAGGCCCATAACAAAGAGCCACCATGGCCTCCCTGGGTCATAGTTTCAGCAGGGAGGCAGGAGCTAAAGGAGATGTGACTTTCCACTAAGAAGGGACAGTCAACGCCAGATCTCAGCAGGGCATGTCTGAGTCCCTGAGGGGCCCCTTCCCAGGCAAGGTCACTGGCAATGACAAATTGTCATGGGGTAAGGAACAACATGTTCTGGCTGGAAGGTGGCACCAGGGCCAAGTGCATAATTGGCACAAATAACTGTTCTTCCCAGAAGTTAACATACCTGCCCTCCCTCCTGCTGGCTCTGCCCTTTCTCTGTATGAGCTGTCTGTTCCCGTTGTCAATCTTCATGTTGGCTCCATCACACCAATGACTGACCAGGGCCAGGACAGCTGCTGGCTGCACTGTCCCAACTCTAAATCCTGATGCCGTTGGATATCCCAGCTGATCAGTTTGTCACACTGACCCTGTGCAGGGATGGGTTATCTGGCTCTTGGCTCCATCCATACACACGTCACTTGCAAATACAGCACAACAGTCCCATACACCTGCGGGCCAACCTGTCTTCATGCTGTTTGGAGCACTGAAGCTCGTGTTTATGATGACTTGGTTTTATTTAATCACACCAATGCCTATGTGCAAAAGTCTCTATTCCAAGTTTCACTCCAGTTCCTTTTCCTTCTAGGCAGCCATTCAGACTGCTCTGAAATGGGAGAACTTATCCTTGGCCATGGATCTTTATGAAAAAGCAGGTGATACCTTTTTTAATGGCAGCCGAAACAGAGATCGAGCGGTGGAGTTTTATAGGGTACTGATCCCTCCAAGCATTTTTGTCCTTGTGTCCCTGCAAGGCGATGGTCGTGGGGAGCGTTGCCCCAGGGCTGGCTGCAGCACTGCATGGACAGGCAGGAGGGATGGAGGGTGGAGAGGGATGGTGTGGTTCTGAGTGTGCCAGAGTGCAAACATTGCTGCAGGGGGGAAGCCTGGAGCACGGACACATGTTGCAATGGCTGCAGCTCACTCCAGAGATCATTTGGGAGGTGGGAACAGGGTCCTTACATTACAAATCCTGGCAGTATTAGGTGTGAGCTGGTCACTCCTGGGGACATGCTTAGAATCAGAATTTCAGGCACCTAAGGAAGGGCACAGATGTGACACTCAGGTTTTGAGAACCATGCTCTGGGATATGAAACTAATTTTCAAGGGAAAGAAGAGGTTAGAACCTGAACCTGCAACACTTAGACACTCCATCCTCTGCCTGCCATGCCAAGTGCTTGGTCCATCTCCTGCTGCTCTATCTCCCCTCTGTGGGCAGTGCTGTACCAATAACTCCAGGAACAGCCTGGACTCACTGTTCTCTCTCCTCAGGGAGGTGCTGTGCCCTTGGCCAGGAAACTAAAGTCCAGTAAAACAGAGCTACGGCTGTTCAATAAGCTGACAGAGCTGCAGATTGGGCTGCAGGGCTACGAGAAGGCGCTGGAGTTTGCCACTCTGGCAGCCAGGCTGAGCATCAGGGTCGGTGAGTGAGGTGCACCCGCAGGGTACAGGGAGTTATTGGTTCCTGTGGATGGGGTTGTCTTTCTGGATGAGACCAGTGTGCACGTGAAAGGGGGACCTCCTGCTTTCACAGACTGCCAGACTTAGTCTTATCCTAAGTGGTAACATCTTTTTAAGGCCACTTCCCTTTTTAAGCTGCATGACAGCCACATGGGAGTGCTCTGCCAAGGCGGTGGTGGGACCGGCTGAGCAGAGGGTTGTTGCTACACCGTAGCACGGGAAGTCTGATGAAGGCACAGAACTGAACAGTTCCTCTCTGCCCTGTCTCTTCTGATAAACTCATCCCTTCCCATTACAGAAATAGTTTGAATGGGCAAAATGCCACCATAAATGTCTGAGGTGGAACCAGTCTTGTAACAGCTCTTTCCAGCACCCAAGAAATCCCCTGGGTGAATGATATACTTCCTAGGCAATCTGTCCAGCCTTGGTATCAGCAACCCTGCCTATTGCTCCATTTTCTCTGAACCATCTTCAAACCCAGTGTCTACTTATGAAGCTAACTGTGTCCCCAGGCTGTTGAGCAAATGCACCCCAAGGGGCTCAGCGTGCCAGGCTGGGGATGTATTGCGAGTGTGCTGCAGGCTGACTATCAGCAACTCTTTTCCAGGAGATCAATTGCAAGAACTGGTTGCATTCCACCGCCTGGCTACAGTCTACTATTTTCTGCATATGTATGAGATGGCAGAAGATTGCTACCTGAAGACG
This sequence comes from Burhinus oedicnemus, assembly GCA_008921705.1. Taxonomy (NCBI): domain Eukaryota; kingdom Metazoa; phylum Chordata; class Aves; order Charadriiformes; family Burhinidae; genus Burhinus; species Burhinus oedicnemus. The sequence continues at coordinate 71,187 of VFFE01000027.1, read as the reverse complement.
CTTGCTTTGCGTCCCCCCTTGCTGCAGTGCTCTGGAGAGGCCCTGTACTACTGCAAGGTGTATTGCCACCTTGGCAACCTGACCCTGCACAAACTGAAGGTAGGAAACCTTTCCGTGATGCTGTGTTGAGCACTCTGGTCTTGACGGAGAGCTGGAGGTGGAGTATCACATCTGCTGGCAGAGCAGCCACACATGTAGACGGCTGCATCCTGTGACTCTCCATCCTATCTGCAGCTTTAGAATAAATGCACACAATGCTGGAACAACCAGGTTTTGAAGGGGGAAAGGCAATTTGGAAAGAAGCGCTGGCACTTAGCTGCGACTATATAGAGCCCATTTCAATGAAGTCAGGTGTCACTGGGTTCTGCCTGGAACCACTGGGCTCTGCTCCAGTTCCCTTATACCCTGTGACCTTCAATTAAACCACTTCCTAACGCCTGCCCTGTCCTTTATGGTTAGGACGAACAGGATGCAGCAACATACTTCCTCCTGGCCCTCGCCGCAGCAACTGAGCTGGGAGACCAGGAGCTGCAAGACCTCATTCGCACCAAGCTGGGTGCCATCCCCGGTGCCCCGCCGGGGCTCAGCAGCACACCAGGCTGTGCCACATACCGGCCCAGGTGGCTGAGTGAAGGTGGCCATGTCGTCTGACCAACCCGCCACCCCATGGACTCCAGTGCGAGCCATCCAGCAACGTCATGCCGTTGTGCGATGGCACAGGTCCACGTGCTCTCCAGAACAACTGGCCCAGGAGAAGTCTTGTGCTGAATCCCAAGGAGCTGGCAGTGTTTGGTCTTCTTGTCCCCAACAGGCAAGGGACCAAGCACTTGGGACCCTGCCCTCATTTTTTGGGAGCAGGGCTGTGCACTGCAGCCCAGGTTGGCACATCAAGGCTGGGCATCCGGGCAGGATGAGGCCCCGGCAGAGGTGCTGGAGTGTGTGGTGCAGCGGGGCTGAGCAACAGATGGCATTTCGGGAGTGTGGCTGTCCTGCCCAGGACAGGGACAAGAGAGTGCTGCCATGTACCTGCCTGTACCCCCAACTGCCCCACAGGCCTCAGGTCCCACGGGGCTGCTTAGCCCGACCCAAATGTGTTTTAACTTTAATAGCAACTCCTTTATTTATTCCTATCTGGTTTCTGTCCTGTCTACTCTGTGGAGGTCTGTGACCCGTACCCCTGCGGAGCCTGCGGCCTCTTTGGTACAAAGGACCACCAAAGCTTTTGGCAGTGAGAGGCAGAATTAGGGAAAGGAGGAGAAATTGAAAGGGGCTGGTTAAGCCTTGCCTGGGGACGAGCCCCATATGCAGGTGGGCGGCTGCTCGGGGGGGAGGCAGAGCCCACCCTCCCCCCAGCCCTGCCGTTCAGCCTCAGCTCTGGCACTGGAGCTGCCGGGGTGGCCTCGCCTGCCCCACAGCCCATGTGCACTTTCAGCATCTAAAGCATGAGCATGCTATGGGTCCAGCACGGGAAAAGAGCCATCAGTCCTGACCCGGCCCAGGCTTTGCAGCCCGGCACCCTCCCCAGCCTCTCTTCTCCAGGTTGGAGAGCCTGGTGGGACGTAGGAGTGCCGGGAAGTGGACGGTGAGGCTGGGTGCACTGGCCTGCGCTGTGGCACACATCCAGCCCCCTGGGCAGGGATGCCGATGCGGCGCGGGGCGACTTTTGATGGGGAGAGGCAGCTGCGCTGTCTCTGCATGGGCCATTGGCCTTCAAGTGCCCTGAGCTACATGGCTGGAGGAGAAGCAAAAACTCCACTGTGGAGCGAGCAGGGGGAGCAGGAGACATTGAAGACACTTCTCCTGAGAGCTGCCTCCTGGCACTGGGAGCTGGACACAGTTCTCCTTCTCAGCCCGTCTCACCACCAGAGAGCAATAAATGCCCACGTTTGCAGCCTCACGCAGGCAAGTGCCGCTTCCCAGCTAATACCGACCTCGGTTTTCAGGCTGGACTGGTGCAGAGTGAGGAATGAGCAGATTTTCCAGCTCATCTCTTTGCTCTGACAATCAGTGGCCAGACACCCAGCTGGGGCTTCACAGGGAGACCCTGTTCCAAGTCCTTCCACCTCCCTGACACTTGGAAATGCTACATGCAGAACATTTATTTCCTCACTGCTCATTGCAAACGCTGAGTTCATTTTCCCCTTCTAATCCCTGCGAGGCATCCATCATCGGGGCAATGAATAGTTTACTGCTTGTTTACCGAACGTTCCTGCAATGCCATTAGGGGAGCCTCAGCCCTGAGCTCAGAGGAGGTAAATCTTCCTCCCGTTTGAAATACAGCAAGCTCGGTGGAGAACTGGTCCCCAAAACCTTCCTGCCTCACTCCACGGGGCTGCCTGTTCTCAGTTCAGGTGGCTGGTGCTCACCGTGCTAGGGCAGGATCTTTTCAGCAGTTTTTCAGATCAGTTTCCCTGTTTCTTTTCATACACGTGGAAAAGCACAGTCTCACATCTTCATACTAGAAGGCAGGTCGATGACTGGACATCAGGCTGTCGGGGGCAAGGGAGAGAGGGAAGCTTTGATGGCTCTGGAAGACCTGAGGGCCTGCATGGTGCAGAATTGCCCTGCCCTGCCACCAAGATCTCCACCCACCTCTCCTGCCATCTCTGGCACCTCGCTTCGGGACACTGCCCAGTCCCACGGTAGCTTCCCTGGAGCAGCTGCTGCACTCAGACTGTCTGGTCCTCCACAGTGCCCTTTGGGTCCCTGAGATGAGGCCCAAGGCCACCACAAAGCTGCTGCCCAGGCATCCCCGTGGGGCTTTTGTTACCAGTGATTGTAGTGGCTGGTGCTGCACTGCTCGCCAGGGTCTGCACTTGGGGACTGGCATATGGGTGGCTGTGCCTCTATCTGTGGCAGAGCCCCCAGACCCACACTGATGGCCAGTGGCTGTTGTGGTTCTTGTCAAAGTTAAGCCCAGTGGAGGATGAATCATGCAGAGAACATCCCCGCTGAAACATCCCTTCCAGAGCCAAAACCCGAGGCTGTTCTGCCTAGCACCAGTGAGAAAAAACGGGCTTTGTTTAAACACAGAGGGTCAGCATCTCAGCTGGTCTAAATCAGCTAAGCTCCGTGAAATCAAACAGAGATGTTCTGATTTGCAGGGACTGTAGATCTGGCCCATGGTTTTTAACCAAATGTGTCCTCTTTAAATCACAGCAAACAAATTTGTGGTGCCTGGGGGGAAAAAAAAGGAGGCTTGCTCCTTGGGAACATCCTATAAAACATCATTTCCCCTCTCGCTCGTCCGACAAAGCTGGGCTGTTTTCCTAGTGGGATGAGAGGTCAGGGTGGCCAGGGCTAATTAAACTTCGTAGTAATACTTGGAAATAGAGTGAAACTTGGAGCGGTCAGTCATGTGTACCAGCTCCTGGGCCTGCACCTGAGGGAGGGTGAGGATACCACATCCCTCCAGCTGCCGCTGCAGTTTCGTGGGCAGAGAAACGTGCTTTGGGGACTTTGTGCCAGAGGAGGCCACCAGGTGATGGCTCGGGTCCTGGGGCAGCTAGGCTGAGTGTTATCATCCTCCATCCCTTCCTGGACAGGGGGAATGCTGTCCATCATTCCTGGGGCATGGTGACTGGGAGCTGTCTGTCTTTTAGACACAGCAGGGAGCACCCATGTGTGTATGTAGGGAGCGAGCACAGGGACCACGTAAGGGTTACACGCCCTGAGGTGCTACAGGGTGCAGAGCCTGGCCAGAGCTGTGGTGTTGCTCCGCAAGAAGGCTGGAAGAGCAGGACTGTAGAAACACAGAAGGTATTTATCCTACGGTAAGCATTGGGCACCAGTGTCCAGCCCTGGTTCACCAGCACTAATGTCAGCCCAAAGAGACAGAGGAAGAAATAGGGGAAAGGGAAAGGATGGATCAAGTCTCCTCTTACGCCAGGTGTCATTATGTTGCTGTGGCTTGTGACTTATTTCTGAGCCACATGTGACTGTCTGCTCCATGTCCCATCCCAGGAGTTTTCCTTCCTTCAGTCCTCAGCCAGCCAAGCTGGAAATAGCACCAACAGGGACCACATGCAGCAGCACATTCCTTTGCACGGATGCTAAAAGCAGCACCTTCCTTTTCAGCACTTCCAAAGAGTGAAGGGTGCTGTAGGAATCTCCTTGCTTTGGCTTTGGTGCATCTGTGTGCCGATGTCTGGACCTAGTGCTGACCCATCTCACTCCAGTCTTTCACCAGTGCAACCCTCCAGGCACCAGTGCTACCAGTCCTGATGTCAAGCCCACCTAAGAGCCAATGCTGGCACTCTGACCCCATTTTTGTTTAATGCCTCGGGGGGCCATTTAAGGCCTGGAATAAAGAAGGACTACATTTCTTTAACATATGTTCATTCTTGGACAGTGGACATCCCATGACAAGAATAATTCTTGGATCATCTTAGGTCCGGTGTGAGCCTCCCGAGGCATTAGGAAAAAGGAAGCGCTGATAACTGTAAATACAGATATGGGCAGAAGTGTAGAGATAGCTAGATTTATTTGGGTTTACACAGAAACTACTCTTTCCTGCAGAAATACAACCACCAACAATAATTATTATTTTCAGCAGGCATCTTTCATCGTTCCTTCACTGTACAGTGCTGCAAACCTTCACTGGGCCTGTGCTGGACAGAGGCTGGGCTGGATGGAGAGACCTTCCTATTCCCATCTGTACCATACAGCTCCAACCCAGCCTTTTGCCACTCCATGCCTCAGATCCCATGGGATAAACGAGGGATAGAAACCCTCTCTGAGCGCTACCAAAGCCTGGCAATTGGGCAGGGAAAGCGTATGCTGCTTGGGAGGGAAGTCTGCATTTCGGTGGCGTCCTGCACAGATGGAGGGTGTGGGTGGGAGTTGCCTCTCCCAACCCAAGGACCCACACCTGGGCCTCCCCTTAACCAGAGTGATCAACCACAGCTGATGCTGCTGCACCACCCCTGCTAAAAGCACACCGTGACTATATAGAGCTGTTCTGGAGCTCAGTGCTCAGGTTTTGTAGCTGGTGTGCTAGGATATCACATCATTTATCCATCTCCATCAACTTTGGCAGAGGCTGGCCTCCAGCATAGCCTGTCTCTGCTGGAGGCTTATCAATGATGTGGAGGAGCAAAGAGTCTGAGGCTGGGATAAACCTGAGCTTTTCTTATCTCGGAGGTGGCTGGTCCTCTCCAGCCAGCATATTCCTGTGTTGCTTGGAACAGTAATGAGAAGTTAGTAAACACCAGCTGTTCTGCTAAGCAGAGGTGGGTGAAGTGTGTAAACTGGGCGATTTAGATTAACAATAATTTATTTTCACAGCAACCTGAGGTTTTGTTCAGTGATAATTGGGATCATAAATATGTATGCCAGGAGGCGGATTGGAAGTTGATGCCGGGAGGCTGAGCAACAGCCAAGAGCCACTAACTGTAACTGCATGTGCTTAAATAACCCGTCCCTTCCCCACTCTGTGGTAAGGTGGGCAGTGGCACAATGCAGCCTGCCTGTGTGTGCTGGGATGGGGGCCTGTGTCTGCACTGCTGGTGTCCCTGCCCTGGGAGCTTGCCATGTCCCTGGAGGAGGGGAGAAGCAACGCGAGGAAGGACAGGGGAGCTGGGAAGTGGCCAAAGACTGTAGGCAGGGAATAGTAAGGCCAGATGGGGGAAAAAAGAAAAGAAAAAAAAATTCCAGCTGAGATTAAATACTTCTTGTGCTGAGATAGCACCAGGCATGGGTCAGCCCTGGAGATGTTATTCCTGCTGTCACCGGCCACAGGGCACACAGATATCACCAGGACTTACCAGCACTGTTCTCCAGAGTTGCCTTCTGCTCTTATGGGTGCTTTGCATTCAGCAGGACTGGTGGGAGACCAGTGCTGGATGCTGTGCTGGGCTTTGCCAGGGAAAACATCTCTCTGGGACTGGAGAGGGCAGAGAGAGTGAACTGGTAAACACGGTGTAGAAAACATTATCCCTTCCAAGCATACAGCTGCTAGAGAGCATGTGTGCTAGCGACAGGCGCACGTGGAAAGGCAACTGTCTCCCCTGGGTACCAGTTGATGGGCAAAGAGCTCTGTGTTCCTGTCTTGCCCCAGCTCTGCAGACAAATGAGGTGGTGCCAGGGTGCACTAAAGGTCCCAGCTAAGCTGCTTATAGCTCCCCAGCTCCTGCACGCTGTCACAACAGCTATGGCTCCTTTGCGAGGGAAACACAGGCAGGAAACCTGGCAGCAAGAGGCTCTTCTCACCACAGCACTGGAGACAAGTGTAGGAAACAGGACAAGTGCCAAGTATTCCTGTCACACTACAAGGGGGGGGGTGGGGGGTGGGGGATAAAATTCTGTATTTGGCTGCTGTGAACACTGTTGGGATACAGTCCAGGAATTGGGATGAGTACAAAGAAATGAGCCCTTGAGCACCAGACGGTTTTTGAGAAAGGAAGAATAAATTCTTACACAACAAAATTCCCTTTGTGCACTGGTTATGGGGTGGTTGTTTTGTTTCTCTGTTTTGTTTGGGGTTTTTTCTTTCTTTTGCACCTGCTTTGACAGTAGCATTGGGACCACACAAGAATGCATAAACATACATTGGAGTGTAGGGAGCAACGGCTGCAGCATTTACATCCTGACTCTAGGGTTTAATTCTGCCTGGGACACCTTCAGTTCCTTGCAGCTTGTTTTTGAATTGCAAGATGACTTCTTCCTACCACTGTCTGAGATTTAAGCCATGCTTGATCCCAAAGTATTACTATGATAGTAATCAGGTTAAAAAAACCCCCTTGCTCCAGTGCTTTGGGAAAGATTTGCAGAAGTTCCTATATGACTCTGGTGTGTCAGGCTTATGTTCTTCTGAACTCTCTCCTAGACTTCCCTAACTCATCAGCTAGGCTTTCCCAACTTGTCCATCTCATGATCCAACAGAAGAATAAACTGCGTGCTCTGGTGGTGGCTACCTCTGGGGCAGACCGTGCTGGAGCACTGCTGAGGTGCAAGGCACCTGCAGGGGTGCTGTGTACCCCCAGGCAGCCAAACTCGGCAGGAGTGGCATTGCCTCTGTCCTCTGAGTCTGCATCACCTTATATCTATTCTGGAAGCTATTTGATACTTCAGAAGATCCAGTCTTTGGGGGTGACAGGACCTGCTTTGTACCTGGCTTCTTCTGCGGAGCAGGGTTTGTCAGTCTGTCCTGGCTTCTGTCAGTCCTTTATCAGCTTTGTTTTCTTTCTGTGTCCTGCTGAACTCCTTAAAGTGCCTTTGTCTGGGATTAACAACTTTTTCTCTTAAATCTCCTTGATGCTGTCTTGATAAACTAGTAGATGTGAGTGCTTATGGGTCTTAGTTTAGTATGGTTTGTTCTCAGATTCTTTCCAAACCTGCCTTGAAAACTGGCAGATAACTACTCTTTTGATGCCCTCTGTGCTCCCAGTATTCATCTCAGATTGGAAATCTCTTGATCTTGTTTGTCTGTTGTATTTTCATGTGGAAGGATATGATGGACAAAGAGGCACTTAGGCAAGAGTGTCTATTAGATACTTTACAACTCATAATAGTGTCTGAAAGGACATCTGGCGATTTGCATTTGCTTTTTGGCAGGAAGGCTGTTGCCTTTGGGAGTCAGCAGGTGTCCCATCGATGGTGCCACAGCTGCTGAAAATTTCATCTTGCTTTTGTCCAAGCTGAAACCTGCTCCTGCCTCTCGAAGACCTCAGCCAGGGCTGTGAAGGGTGGTGTTTCAGTGCCTTACACCAGAATGTCATCTGCTGTGATGCTGTCCTGCCAGCTAGCATGCTGCTGGCAGTCTGTTCTTGCACTTGCATTTTAAATCAAGATTGTGACTGTCTACATCTAGCTGGTGGAGAAAGAAAATGTCACATGAAGGACTGAGAATGGGTGATGGGCTCTCCTTTGTTGGTGAAGGGGCTTCTCCTCCACTTTACTTCATTCCCTCCCTTATTTTTACTTCCAGTGCAGTACATCTTCCCTGAGCAGATTCTGTACTGCATGAACCATTCCTTCCTTTTTATTGGTACCGTTTCTGCAAGAGTCCTCCTCCTGGAAGTCCATCCTGGGTACTTTACTCTGTGTTAGTAGTAGCATGTCACAGCACGTCATTTGCATTTGGGACTTCCTTGTGGTTTTCTTCTGCTGTAATACACAAAGATTTTCTCTGTGGTTTAGTGGCACCGGGTTTGTGATCTGGTGGTATTGCCTGCACTAAGCAAAGTTTCCCACTGCATTGCTTCCCATGGTGTTGTGGGAACTCGCGCCCCGCAGCTCGTGGTGTGGTTGTGCCAGCACAGACACTTCAGCCTGGCTTTGCCTGCTTGGGCTGTGCTGTCTCCACTTCCAGAACGCTGAAGAGTTTTGTATTCACTCACAAATCCCCTGATGTCCCGGTGCCATTTTGACACCGAGTTTGAGGTTGATCTGCACACAGCTGCCTTGCTTTGACTGAACTAGTCTGGGCACTCGTTTCTCTGCAAATTTGCACTACCTGCGGTGTCACCCATGGGCATGATCTGAAACTCTCAGTCATGGCTTTGACAGGGTGACTCTTTCCCTTGCTTTTCTGCTCTGCAAGCTTTAGGATAACAATTTCTCTTGCCATGGTGACTGTACAGGAGCCATATGCACGTCATTTTCCATTGTCATGTTTTTCTCAGCACCACCCACAGACATTTCTTTGCAGTTATCTTTCTCTTCTGTTTTTTATCTCTGCATATTCTCTTGGATGTGTTTTGCTTTTTTCTCTGATATTTCCTCTGCTGGGCTGTGGAATATTGCTGAGCCTGTTTCGCTCACCCAGCAAGCCTGCCCCTGGGTGCCCTTTCTCAGATGACCTCCCTCTTCCCATTCTGTATTGAACAAACAAACTCTGAAGGCTGGATTACCTTATGGGTCAGGTGCTTTGTGAACTTCAGCCATAAAGAAATCTGTTGTTTTCCAGGCTCACAGCTGGATGCTGTTTTCCTGGATCACAGCTGCTGATAAGGTGCTGCTCACCGATCCTGATTTCTAGCAGTCACAAAGCCTTTCCCATGCCTACCTGTCACTTCCGCAGGTGGGATGCTGCAGGGGTTTTCCAGAGCTGCTAGCAGTATATGCATGTGCAGCCTTTGCCTGTTCCTGCTTGTAATGCTGCCACTCTGGCTTCATGACCCTCTCCCAGCCAGCCCTGCTGCAGTTTGGCTGTCTCCCCGTTGTGCTCTGAAGAATGCCCAATTGCTAAACATTTCCCTTCTTGTGCTGAGAGGCTCGGGGCCTGGAAGCTGGTGTGCTGCTGTGCACGTTGTTTTCTGGGTGCTGTTTGTTCGTTTTCTGTTTGCCTTGCTGGATTTCTTGGCTCTGATTGCCTGTGCTGTGGCAGCCAGCTGGTCTCTGTTGCCCCGTTGGTACTTCAGCCTAAGACGCAGGGAAGCGGCGTGGGACGGCTGTGGGCACTCCTCTCCATGCTTTTAGCCAGCTCTGCTTTTGTGATGATGTGACTGTATGCATGTGGTTCTCGACCCACTCACTAAAACCTGCTGAGAGGCAGAAGCTGATTGCTTGTCTATGGGTGCCAGGGCCAGACGGTCTCTCTGCCTGTGCTTGGTGCTTGCCACAGCAAGCTTTTGCTAGACCAGCAGACTGCACAAACCCATGCTTCTCTCCTTGCCTCATGCTCCAGGTCCTCCAATGCTGCCTGGCAGTACTACTGGCAAGTTGCTACAGTCCCAGGTATTGCCTTTATTGCTTGAGCATCCTAATGGACCGTGGGATAGCTGCCAACGCACTGCTGGCAAGCTTCAGTGCTTGGTCCAGGACAAGCACGGAGCTGCAGGTGCTGTTTCCTATTCCCCAGTCATGTGTAGGCTACCATAGGGCCTGGATTTGCTTGATTTGGCAATCTGAAATGGCCAGTATCTGGGTTTTCCCAGGGCTGCAGGAGATTTGGCAGTTACGGCACTGGGCACCAGCAGCCAAGAGCAGGGTGAAGCAGTGCCTGGCCTGGGCAGCCCTGCTCTGACCCCTCACCAGCCTCCTGGCATTTTGGAACAAGTGTCCAAAGTGAAGGACTCTGTGTAAACACCCATTCCCTGGACATGGTGTTTCTCCAAGGAGATTGCACTGCCTGAACTACTGGGAAGTTCATTCATAACTTGTCTGCAGAGGAGATGAAGATGCTCAGATGGCAGGTGAACATATGGAAAATGATGGGAGGTGGGTCTGGGAGGTTTGGAGCACAGGGGAGAGAGAAAATAGTGAGAAATGCATATTTTTGGATGGATGAGATGTTGCCAGCACCCCCCACCCATCCCCATGTAAGTTCATGTGTGCAGGGGATGTACATGAGAGAGAGAGAGAAGCTCAGGAATAACCAGGTCTAGTGGGAGGTGTCCCTGCCCATGGCAGGGCAGTTGGAACTAGTTGATCTTTAAGGTCCCTTCCAACCTAAACCATTCTATGATTCTATAATTAAGAGCTCATTAATATTTCCTGCTCTCCAGGCTAAAGGCCATTACCTCAGGCAGCCTCACAGACACAGCTCCTCTCTCACAGGCATCCTGAACCCATCCCTGCCAAACCACAGCTGCCATTCCTGTGTGATTGAGGGAAACGAGCCCTTTCCTTTCTCTTGCCTTCAAACAAGGGTGAGAGGCCTTGGCTGATGGAAAAAATAAACATGAACCATAATCAGGACAAAGGCGAGTCACTGGGCCAACTGCTATTGTAAACAGTCCCTTTCCTCCCCTCCCCAGGCACCAGGCTTTCCTGGAGGTCCCCTCCAGCCCCTGCCAGCCTGGCTGTTCTCCCTGCATCTGGCTTCCCTGCCTTGTTTTGGTGTCACTTTCCAAAAGGCTCACAGCTGGGCTGATGTGCAGAGTCGTGCTGTCTGGTATTGGTGTGAGAGGAAGAGGACGAAGGCAGCAGAGAAGGGGAACTGGAGTCACTCGTCACTCCTGGGAGCTGTGGTGATTTGAAGTATTGCTCTGGTGTTCTCCACCAGCTACCACAGCCCTTCCGGTACACCCTGCTCTCCAGGCCTGGGAGCAAAGCCCGTCTGTACCTGTCATTGCAGTGAACTGCCCTGGAGGCATACCCCGAGCTGCTCAGCTCACTGGTAGCCTGTTCACTCCGGCCTTTGGAGCAGATAATGTTCCTGCTCTGTCCCATCTTGCTCACAAGCAGCAGAAGAGGAGGAAGGGATGGTACATGGAGAGAGATGCTGACACAAAATCAAGTGCAAGCAAGATGGAACATCTTTAGTAGGGAGATGCTTTGCGGCCCTCCTTTGAGATGGAGGAACCCTTGGTCAGCTCTACAGTGGTGCTTCTATGGAGAAAAGATGCAGCACAAGACTCTTCCAAAAGGCTGCAGGTAGCCGCCCTCAGTGTCACCCTGTGTCTGGGTGTTGGTATCTGCCCAGGAGAGGGGATGAGCTGGCAAGAATATTGCCAGCATGGTGAATGACGGGACAGAGCTGTAGGTGACCACATCACCTGGGGCTTCTTGTAGCAAATAGGCTGCTCTCAGCCCACAGTGGCCTGTGGATGTGGAGATGAGCTAACGCTCAACTTGCTTGGGAATCTGGCATTCAGCCAGCCTTGTTCTTTTCTCTTTTAAGAAGCATTAATTAAGCTGGATTTACTTGGCTAAGGGACACATTGAGTCAAGACATGTCCGGGGTAAATTTACGCCTTGTTTCTTGTGCAGCAGTAAATGATAGTCATTATCAGGTTCTGACACCGAGATTGTGTAAATGCTTAAATTACCCTTCTGAATCTCAAAAGGCGTGTCCAACCAGGCTCAGAGAGCTCCTCTGCTCGCACTGAGCCCGAACACTTGTGTCCTTGCCCCCAGTGAGTGTCTGGCAGTTCCTGATGGCAGGAGGCTGGTTGGAGGGGCTCTGCATCCCTGCCTGGCCTCCCACCATGTGCACCTCCAAGGTGTTAAGCAGCTCAAAGCCTCACCCTCTGAGCAAGCAAGGGCCAGCCTTGATGGACTGTAATGTGTGCCGGGATGCATGTTGTAATTTATGCATATTTGTGTGCTAGTATCGCTAGAGATGGGCTTTGTTATGGATCTGAGAAGGGACCAAACTCCAGCCTGAAACAAGGTACAGTAGCTGCTTCAGGAGATGTTCTTCTGGCTGGCAGGCTTGGATCTGCTGTGGACACGGCACATGCAGACTGTGCACCACTCTGTGACTGATCCACGGTGTTTCCCTGCTGCAAGGTGGAGTTTTCAAAGGTCTTGAAAGCATGGGGTGCTCCAACAACCACGGGATTACAGCCTCAGCTATTTCCCTCATAGAATCTTTTAAAATCCCAAATCTTTTCTCATTATTCAAGTTTTTATCAATATTAATTCTGAAAGTTATCATTCTGGGCTCCCCAGGACAGTAACACAGGTTTCCCTGTTGGCCCTAGATCTCCTGGGTTAGCCTTTTAGAAAGACATCCTGTCCTCATTTTCAAAGCCTGCGAGTAACAGTGAATCACTCCACCCCTGTGCATGCTGTTCTGCTATTTAATTACTTACTCTGCTTCCTATTCTGAATTTGTTTAATTGTGATTTCCAGGCTCTGGATCTGCCTGTGTCTTCTGCTACTCAGTTGAAGACCTTCTTATCATCACAAAGCTTTTTCCAAGCTGGCATTTATAGTCTGCAATCAAGTTACCCATCTGTCTTCTTGTTTTCAAAGAAAATAGATTGAGATGCTTTAATCTGTTACCGTAAGTCCAGGTTACCAGACCCTTTTTATTTTCTTATACATAGAGTGCATCTCAGCAAGGGTTGTAAGTGTCATATATGTGCTAACGGAGCTTTTTAAGGAGAGGAGAGAGAACTCTCCAAAACCAGCTGAGTTTTGCAGTTCAAATTGGCATCACACCCGCCAGTTTTGATACTGTTCCCATATATTAAGAAATGTGTTTAATGTTCAGTTCCACAGATTAATAAACATGACCCTTTTCTGGCTGCCTTTAGTTAAGCAAGATGATGTGTTTATACTGCAAGACTCAAGACCTGTCCTGAAGCTTTTACAATGTCATGTAAGACAAGGTACAATAAGGGAAGCCATTTACACAGGCAGATGAAAAAACACCAGGGGAAGCGGTGAGGGGGACGCCCGGGTACAAATGCCCGCTTTGTGCTTACAAAGATAGCTAAAGGCAATTCACATTTTTAGAAGAACAGAAATAAGTGTGGATGTCAGCCACGGGTGCATTCAGACAGCCAAGGAGCAACATGAGTCTGGGTACAGTAGGTGAATCTGAGCATCCATCTGTGGGTGCGTGGGAGCGCGGTGCCAGGAGCCAGCCCGGGTCTCTCTCGGGGTGGACAGCCAGCGTCTCCTTCAGCTGCTCTCTGTGGGTGGGAGTGTTGCTCGCTGTGCTGGGGAGAGCTGGTCGAGGGTGTCGGGCTGGGGGCGCAGGGGTGGCAGTGGATGAGGAATGGGATACAGAGGGAGAATTGCTGATGGGGCTGTGCATGGGGATGGTTTTGGAAGGCAAAGGACAGCCCGTAAACCAGTTTCTTGGCTCTCGTTCTGTGACAGATCGGCCACGCCAGGCTTGTAGGGCTGCAATCGCAGCTCCCAGGGACCTGCCATGAGTAGCCACAAACTCGTTACCATTGCTCAGTGACCTGTAAACAAGTCTGGCCATGATTGTACTTCCCACCCCCACAGATTCATCAGCTCTCAGCAGTTTGAGACGGCCAAAAAAATAATGAAATAGATTTTCAACCCAGCCTGGGAAGTTTGAGTCTGCAGGAAGAGATTTCCCACAGCCCCTCAGTTGGTCGGTCTGCTGTCAGAGCTGTGCAGGGGTGTCTCTGCTGCAGCCACCTCCCCTGGAGCTGCCTCTCTCCCCACCGTGATGGACAAGAGTTGCAGGAACAGCATGAGCGATACCAGGGCATTGGCTTACTTGGGTCATCGTGAAACTGTCATGGTTTAATCCCAGCTGGCAGCTAGGACCATGTGGCTGCTCACTCACCCCCCCAAAGAAGGGTAAGGAGAAGAGGGAGAAAAGGAGGGGAAAGGAAAAAAAACCTCGTGGGTTAAGATAAAGATATTTTAATAGAACAATATCAGAAAAAGAAGATTACAGTAATAATAACAATAATAATAATGACACAAGTCACTGCCCAGTGAATTGGCACTGTCCTGAGCAGTGAGTACCGATTTACCCCCTGGCAAACCCCCTTTTATATACCAAGCATGACATCTATGGTACAGAATATTCCCACTGGCCACTCCATCATTCTGTCTAGGCTTCTTCTCAGCTTCTAAGGGAAGCTGAAAAAAGTCCTTGAAAACTATAAACATCACCTAGCAACAACTAAACCAATATGTATTATAGACATTCCTTTCATACTGAAACACAACCACCACTAGAAAGAAAATTAACTCTGCACCAGCTGAAACCAGGACAGAAACAAAACTTTTCAGACAGGTAGCTCCCTGCATAGCCCTGTGCTTAATTAGTCATCTTCAGCAGGATCAGTACAGGAGGCTTTGCTCTAAAGAGGCAATTCTTCATTTTTCAGAGCGATGGCAGGCTTTCATGGGAAGGCTGGGGTTGGCACCCGGAGGGTTGGCCTGGAGGATGGGTTTGTGAAGGACAGCGTCTGAAACTCAGAGGCTGCCTGAGAAAAACACAAGCTTGGGCCAGCAGGTGGAAAGGCTGCACGCGGCCATGCAGAAAGGGGTTACCATGGCAAGGAGCACCGGCTGCTCCGAAGCAGGGCTGTGCTGGGTCGCCCTGGACCTCTTCCAAAGAGAAGCCCAAGCTGAAGCCTGTAGAAATCACTGCTACCTGCCAGAGCTGCTTTACATACAGGTATACATCAGCTGAACTTTGCTAATTCAGTTTTAGTAAGACAATAATTGCATGTTTATAAAACACAACAGATTTTTAAAAATTATTGATATTCAGTGACTGCCCAGGAGACATGGATTGATTTCCTGCTCGTCAGCCAATCTTTAATTATTATTATGCATCGCTGTATTTAGTTTCATAAACAAAAAGCAATGAAAACCAAAGAGATTAACATTAGATACCTATAACTTAATTTATGTATAATAGCTTTATTAGCTTAAAGCCTGGAACATTCCAGGAGAGTTTTAGCCCATGTCCTTGAGATACGAGCGCTCACGATAACTATGGTGGCTTTAAAAAAGTATGTGTCACACTGCCTGGAACAGAGGCAGACTCCCAGAGGAACCAGTGATCCTGTCCCATTCTGCCTGCAGTGCCAGGAGCTCGGGAAGGCAGGAGCACTCCGGGGTTAAAGAACCTTGAGTCTCTATCGAGGCGTGTGTTATTCTCACTTTTGAAAGTGCTCATATTTCAATGTGTATTAGCACATTATCTTGCCCCATGCCTGCTGCTTCCCAGTGTGCCCAAGGGGAATGCCACACTGCAGCACTCGGCAGCCCTGTCATTTCTTCTGCATGTCATGGCTTCATCATATGTCTCGTTAGTTAATTAGAGGACAGAAGAGCAAGTGGCAGAAGTCAGAGAAGCCCTACAAAACACGTGTGAAAATGTCAAATGAGCTCAGAAAGCAAAGCCCAAGGTGCTGCCCTTTGTGAAAGCCACACTTTGGGCATCTTGTTGCTGTCATTCAGGATGAGCACAGAGCACTGGCGGATGCTTGTGCCATGCCAGGACAGCTCTATTAGTGGAAAAATACACTTAGCACAGCACCTCAGTGCTGCACCATGCCCAGAGGGCACCTCGTCTCCAAAGGTGACCATCAGCAGCGTGCCATGGCCCTGGCTTTCAGCAGGGACTCTGCTCATTGCAGAGCAGGGTGAAGGGACCATCTCCAGAGAGTGTCCCATGCTGGCACATCCTAGCTGCCCAGGGGCTATCCTCCAGCTTTCAAGGGTGATTTCCATCATTGTATCATTTTTACGGCACTAGAGCTGGGTTACACTGCCCTGGGGAAGATGAGATGCTTGTTAGTCATGCAGTGGGTGATGACTGCTCTGCTGCGCTCCTGTTTTGCTGTGAGCCCTCTCTGCCAGCCTGATCTCATCTATTAATTTATTTACCAAACAAATGGCATTTCCTGAGCTCTGCAGCAACGCACACTCCCAGCCCGGTACCACAACCAGCCAGGGAAGCACCAAATCTTGGCCCCACTAGCGCTGGAGGAAGACATGAGGAGGTCCTCAGCCTCTGCCCAAGAGGCAGAGCAGGCAGTGCTGAATTTGCCTCTGCACAAATCATTTTGAAAAGTGAAAAACCTTGCTGTAGAAGTTATCATAGAATCAGAGAATTGTTTGGATTGGAAGGAACCTTAAAAATCACCTAGTTCCAACCCGCCCTGCCATGGGCATAGACACCTTCCACTAGACCAGGTTGCTCAAAGCCCCATCCAACCTGGCCTTGAACATTTCCAGGAACGGGACCTCTGCAACTTCTGTGGGCGACCTGTTCAGTGTCTCACCGCCGTGACAATAAAGAATTTCTTCCTAATGTCTAATCTAAATCTACCCTTTTTCAGTTTAAAACCATTACCCTTTGTCCTATCACTACACTCCCTGATAAAGAGTCCCTCCCCATCTTTCCTGTAGGCCCCCTTTAGGTGCTGGGAGGCTGCTATAAGGTCTCCCCAGAGCCTTCTCTTCTCCAGTCTGAACAACCTCAACTCTCTCAGCCTGTCCTCATAGGAGAGGTGCTCCAGCCCTCTGATCACCTTCGTGGTCCTCCTCTGGACTTGCTCCAACAGGTCCTTGTCTAAACCAGGACACATGGACATGTCTGACATTGTCCAACATGTCCAACAGCTCTACCAGTGCTCTCCTTTTGCAGCCCACACCATGGGCAGCATGTATGTCAACACTGTCCAAGGTTCGCAGTGGACATCGGAAAGCAGGAGTAATTCTTCCATTGCAAAATGCATACAATGTTTTCTGGAATTTGCTTTGCCATGCGGCCTGCAATATTGATTTTTAAAACCCCTCTGCTGGTTATTTAGTTCTGGAACCGAGCAGTGTGCCTGTAAGCTCTAAATTTTAGGGAGTATATTGTACCTGATTAATTTTATGGTCTGCATTGCCTTTTATCTTGGCTTGCTATTAATTTAACAGCAAATCTCTATGTTTGTCAGTTTTGATTCCTGGGGTACCATATAATTTTGTTTGTAAATTGATTTGTGCTTTCTGATACTTCAATAAACCCATTTGGTATAAACACAGCTCTTCATTTCCCTGCGAATACGTGGTCAACAAGCAGAAGCTGAGCACAAAAATAGACATTTATTTAACCAACAAGTATGACAAGGGAGGGCAGCAGGAACGGGGCGGTCGGACCAGCGGTCTGCTGACAGCCTCCAAACAAGGTGCAGATTACAGTGCAAACTAACCAGCACTTTATCTTCAGGCAGGACCTACAGAATGCAATATCCTGCTTATTTGTTGTCTGCAGGTGAGAGGTTTTGGGCACTGCTGGCCTCCCCCAGACTGGCACCCCCAGCTCCCTGGGTGCACATTGCCTGGGATGGGATGATGTTTCCCAGCCCTGGCACTTCTCTGGGTGTGCAACATGCTGGATAAGGCAAGAGCAGGTGGTTGACCACGGACCAAGGAAAATCAAGCCAAAACTGGGAGTGGGATTGGTCCCTCATCTCTGGGAGGTCACCAGGGCTCCCTGCTCCTTCTCCCCACCACATGTGTCCCTATTGTCCGTGCTCATTCTCTCCATCCCCTTCTCGTGACTGATTTCTTACCAGCCTCACCGTCTGTGTATTGAGACCCCAGATGCCACTGCTAATGCAGCATGAGAGGACAGACATGGTTAATTTCTTTCTTGCAAGCAACTTTTCCTCTGCGTTATCCTGCACAATGCCAAGGCCACAGCATGGAGCGTTCGTCATTCTCACCCTACCCAGATTTCTCACAGGGAGATGGGCTGCAGGTTGAGGCTCAGCCAGATGGCTGTGTAGCCACTGCGGCATGTTCAGTGCACAAATGGCTCTTGAAAGCCTGCAGTAACTACTAATTAAATTAATTTGATAGCTGACGTCCCAGCTCTAGGTGGTGGATGATTCACAACAGGGCTCTTGTTAGCAGTATTGGCTCAGAAACCTTTTTCAGGCTGGGCACCATGTGGAACGTTGATGAACGCAGAGGAGAGACACGGCATTCTCAGCCAGGAGAGGGGCTCTGCCCAGGGCCATGCCTACAGGCTGGGGTACCTGCCCAGTGCCCTGGCAGGAGAAGGGGATGGAGCAGAGCACAGTGTGGGACAGATCTCTGGCTGAATCCCTGGGCCAGAACCGCTGCCCGGTGGCAGGCGGCCTGTGCCCACCACGGAACCCTGGGCAACATGGATGAGCTGCTGCAAAGCCATAGGCACTTGGGCACAGGGGCTGACTACCCTGGTGTGCCAACACATCACCACCTTCCTGGGAAAGACCAGGAGGAGGTGGACAATCATTCTGGAGGCTTTTAGCTCCAAAGACGTCATCCACATGCATTTATCTTCTATGCTATGTACACAAAGGAACTCGCAAGGAGAGCATCAGATTTTGCCAACTGCATTGCTAAGGACTTTGGTCTATGGGATGCAACATATAGCCTGCATCAGCAGCACCTGCAGGAAAAGCAGGGCAGCATCCTAACCACAGCACCAAGGGCTCTAGGAGTAAACCTGCTGAAAGCTATGAAGATAGGGGGGTTGTGGGGAAATGCCCTAATATGTAGGGCTACACTGCATCCATCCATGCAGTAAGGTAGGGAGAGGAAAGGAAAAGTTTCAGAATACCAAACTACAGGCAATGGAAAACACCTCTATAAGCTTTTTTTTTAGTGTGCTAAGCTGATAGATCTCCTTTTGTTTCTGTAAAGTGAGTCTTTAACATCTCCCTTGACAATCTGCAAAATGCAGTTTTTGTAAGCATTCTCCTTTTGTCACTTCTTTTATTTTATAACCCATAAGCCAATATAGAGGCACACACTTTGATTACTCTATTCACTTTCTCTTTGATGCTGTATGTTTTATTTCTCCCTCCCCCCCCAGTTAATGAAGCTTACTTGTATGATTGCAGGTTGTGAGATTAGAGAGCTAGAAAAGTTTTATTTCAAATAGCTGCCAGTTGTCCTTTAGACTTCAGTTATTTTTTTTGTCCTCCCAGATCAATACTGTTCTTAACTATTTCAGATTGGAGAAAAGCCATCAAAATATTCTATTTTGACAAAAGACGCATGATTAGACCACTATTTCCAAGTCACCAATCATTTTTATGTTAATGATTTGTCTGAAGGCATTTTATTTTTAATTTCTGATAACTTTTTTGAGAAAAAAATACTGGGAAGTGCTAGCTAAATTCAAGCTTGACTTCTTATATTGTAACATGTTGGTTAATTTTGAGGGGTAAAGCATTTGGAAAAATATGGATAAAGAATTTGAAAGCCAGTATAAAAAGAGAGCCCATTTCAACCATCAGAAACAAAGCAACAGGTTTTCTGAGGGTTTTTTTGCACAAATCCATCTTCACTCTCCACTGCAGGCACTGACAGTGGCTGGCTGGGAGATGCCTGTGTGGGAGAATGAAATTGCCCAAGCTGCACCAAGTTAATGATGTTGAGTAAGATTTTTTAATTTATTTATTTTTTACTCTTTTCATCAGGCAACATGTTTTTGTTTTGTTTTGTTTTCCCCAAGACTGAAATGCTGAGAAGAAGGAACTGTGCAGAGAAAAGGAAATCAAAGAAATCCCAGAAGTCGGGACAGAAAATGGTTGTCTCCGGCCCCTGTGTACTGCGAGGCAGCAAGATAATACCTTAGCTGTGCACTGTATTAAAGAAAGAAGGGATCTGGGGACTGTGGTGGAAAACTCTTGGAAGTCATCGGCAGCTCTGAACTGCTTACATCATGGTACCTTGAGCAGCCATGGCTGCCAATAACCGCATCCGTAGGGTGCAGGCAGGGAATGCTACCTGTTGGGCAGGGAATGGCCTTCTACGTATTTTCAGTGCATTTTATCTCCCCTCTGGTTATCCCATAGCTGAATCTTCTCCCACCACCAGTGCAACCACCTCCCTGTGGATGGTGGGCAATGCTTCTACAGCCTAGGGAGAGATGGCGATGATATCTGTTGTGGTCTGCCAGCGGGGTCACGGCTTGGGTGGTGGCTGCTGCCAGAGAGGGCTGAGCCACGCTTTCCTTCCAGTAGCACCGAGGTGAGCTCTGGATCTCGGCAGTCACCCACATCTGCCTTCTGTTGAGGCATCTCTTTGTCTACTTGCATGTATTTCCAAAAACCGTTCACAAAAGCTGCCCTGTGGGAGGCAGGAGCTGGCAGGCTGCGGCACGGCGGTAACAACAGCCGCTCCCCCGCAGAGCCCACGTGGGAATTGGAGGGCTCTTCTGCTCTCCCCATTAACACCCTCTGAGTTAGACACCAAAGCTGTAAGGTACGGTGAAGCCGAAGAGAAGGTGAACAGAGAAGGAAGCTCAAGTGGCTGCTTTAACAAAACGGCTCATTTTTCTTTTAAATTAATTGGCTGAATCCTGACAAAACCTGTTATTAAAAGAGCACCCTTGACTTTTTAATCATCCCAGTTGTTTGTAAGCGCTCCCAGAAACTGGAAATCATACCCTCTCCTCCGGCTCTTTTGTTCATTTCCATCTAGGGGAAATTCATGAGAATTCATTAAAAAATTATTGACACCCCAGAGCCAAAGGCAACGGGCCTCTCAAAATGTCCAAATAAAAACTGCTCTAATGAATAACCACTGTCAAATTGCCATACAAAAAGAAAAAATAGGACTGCAAATAAAACTAAACAAAAACTTAAGCAGTTGCCTGTTAAGTGGGGGCTGCATTTATGAGTTCTGTGACTCACACACCAACACCCACCCACCACCACTCTGTACCAAATGATTCAAGGCAGATAGCATCGCTCTAATGTCCTGGGACTTTCCTTTTGTCGGTGAAAAGATAGGGCTGAAGACAGCTGGGATACTCTAAACCTACAAATGCAACTTAAATTGTGAGAGTAAACTTGTCATCTTGCTCACTGCACAGTCCCACCAGGACAAGTCAGCAGGTCAAAGTCTGCCTTCAGTTATCTCCTTGCCACCATGGGGCAGGCAGCAGGACCAGACAAAGTAACTGCCTGATCCTGGGAGCTGAGCCTGCAGAGGGATAGGGAGAACATCATCCGGTCCTGGATGGTAGTCTGAACGTGATGTCTGTTATCAGCTAGAGTAGCAGCAGGAAGAGGAACGGAAAACAACCTGTGCGTTGTGCTGTCCTACACAATGGTGCAGGCTGGGTCTACATTTGGCAGAGAACAGCCTCCTACATATTTTCAGTGCACTTTTTCTCCCTGCATTCAACTGGTGGTTTACGGGGACCCTTCCCCAGTGGCCCATGTCCTCTGTCACCACCCCCATGTACGGGCCATGACAGGAGCGGGCTTTGCAGCTTTTGGGCTGCACTTGCAATGGCTGCATCAATATTCATCTCTTTGTAAACATAAACTGCCCTCGCTGCTCAGAGTCGCTTCAGATTATTCATATCGATTCAGCACTGTTAATGATTAAATACAATGTTCTTCAAAGCCTGCATTTAACAGGAAAGCTTGATTGGATTTACTGTTTTGAGGTTGGGTGGGTTGTTTTCAGTTACGTTACTGGTCTTTTTTTCTTTTTTTGCCTGGTGGAACATAGTGTCATTTTGCAAATGAATAATTACCCTCTTGCCTTTTAATAAAAACTTCCATCTCTGAAGGATTCACATCCTCCTGCTTAATCAGACAACTGATATATCGCATGCCCCACCGTCTTCTCCGGGGCCCTTTCCCCTGCAGCCATCACAGGAAGAGGAGCTCCTGCAGGGCCAGCAGGCTGAGCCGACCCTGCCCAGAAACCACAGGCTGGAGGACAGGGGACAGAACAGGTCTCAGCAAAGGCAGACGGTTGCAAAATGCCTATCTATGGGTGGCATCCCTATGGCTCCCTCGGATAGGGAGAATAACAATAACAAAACCTTGTGCTTGTCCTGGAGAGAATTTCATGCCTTTACAAAGGAAGTTAGAAGACAAAATGCAGAACGAGGTGATTTAGTTGATGTTGCCAACAGCCTCTTTGTAGTGTTGGGAAAAAAATCCCCAAAACCCCAGTGCAATGCACTGTGCAGTTTTGCCTTCCAATAGTTCATCAGGAGCCCATCCATCAGAGAGTGCCAGCCTGCATAGAGAACATCCAGACTTAAATCTGCAGGAGGAACATACTTCCACGTAGGACCAGCAGGATACAATTGCTGCACATATTTGTGGCAATAGCTATAGGTGAACTGGGGCATAGTTTTACTGAGAGCTGTCATTGCATTTATTTCTCATCTTGTCTTTAAGTGAGAGTGCACGTGAGGGCTTGACCGCACAAGTTAGGAAAGGAAAAACAAGGAGAAAACACAACAGTGAAATTGCTGAGCTGCTACTAGCTAGTGACAGTTTAAAAAGAGGATGTGAAATCAAAGATTCAGTAAAAAAGTCCCTGACCTGACAAAAACCAGAACCTCTATGAGAAGCAGCAGAGGGAAGACAGATTGCAACTCAGCAAGATGGGTCCATGGCAGGGAGCAGCAGAGACCAGCATTTCCTGGGGCTGCCTGCTCAGGAGGGATTGGCGGTGTGCCTGCGGTGGGATGGGGACACACCGCACGCTTGCCCCAGCCCAGCGCTACGTGCATTAGCAGTAGGATGATTGCTGTGTACGCGTGGGCATGGGCATGTTTCTGCTCTCAAGTCTCCACGCCTGATAGAAGATGGACAAATAAAAGTGACCCAGAGGTCCGGGGTTACATCTGGTTAGACTCAATGAGATGAAATCCATTTCGGGATCTCTAATGGCCCTCACTCGGTGGTGTCACACTGGAGCCAGGATATTAAGGGCACCTGTCGAGGCTATTTTAGGAAACAGAGGCCTCCTGTCTGGTGCCCCCCCTCCCCTCTGCACTGAGCTCACATCGTGTCAAATGAGGTCTCCTGGAACAGGGCATATGGAAAGTTGTGGTTTTAGTGGAAATCCTGGATGACAAAGTTGCTTTCTGAGCCCCCTTGTCACACACAGCTCCAGCCTGGACTCTGTGGGTTTATTTTTGGCATTCTGTGTGCAAATTCCATCTGCAGGGTTTGGACCCAGCTGCACACCTTGAGCTTTGCCCATCCCCAGGGACATGAGGAGGGTTAGGGCTTCTTCTGGAGAGCTGCCTTGAGAAGCTGAGCTGTTATCTTCTCCCATGGGGAGAGCCAGACAGGGTGAGAAAGGGAACGAGTTCAATGTCTACACATGGAGACTTCTCTCAATGCGGTGAAATAGATTGTGTGATGGTTATATACAAAGAGGCCAAAGCACCTGGGTTCTGACTTGCCAAAGTGCAATGCTTTGAGTTTCAGATGTGGGTCTTGATGTCAAGCCTGCCAAGAGGCTGAAACACCTAAGCCTTCATGCCCTGGAGGGTCTAGCCTGGCTCTGACCCACCACACCAGCATAAAGACAGCAATGACTGGATTTGCTCTTCCATGAGAGCTATTTCTGGAATTACCTCACCTTTTCTCCCCTTTATTACTGCCACAGGTTACAGTTCCCTGGTTTTGAGTGGCATGAGCTAAGCTGACCTTAGGCACCTCTGCATGGGCAGTTGGGCTTTGGATCCAGCAAAGCCTGTCCCTACAGAGCCAGTGATGGTTTGGAGCACTGCAGATGCAGTGTGCTTTGCTTAATCTAGGATAACATGGGAAAAAACACATAAGAGAGTGACAGAGCATGTTTTAAAAAAGAGACTACAATGTAAACGCGTTACATTGCTCTGTGTGCAAAAGCAGGAGGAATTCTTCCAGCTCAAGAAAGATCCTGCTGTGATTTGCATGTGAAATGAACTTTTGGCGAAGGAAAGTAGGTGTACAATTTCTCATCAAATGAGTGGATCAGGTGGCCAAGAACGCACTTTTCAAGATTATGTTGCAATTAATTTGATTTAATGTCAGAGCCTCTTTTTTGTTCTTGTCCCATTATCTCCTCCAATGCTTCATCAGACTCAAACTTTCTCTTTAGAAATTCTGCTTCCCAGCACAGTGGAAGTAATTTAGGAGATGCCTGACCAGCTCAGTTAACCCTCAGTACTGTCACAGCAACACCAGGAGCTGGATTTGGATATATTAGCCATCTTTTGCTTTCAGCCTCCATCATTGTAATTGCAAATTCAGGCTTTTTCTTCTTCTCTCAGGCTAGTTACAGGGAAGATGCTCCAGGGACCTTTGTATGCCAAGAAGTGCGATTTTTCAAAACCTCTAGTGGTTTTGGATAGGGAGCTCAAGACCATAGCCAGTCACACACTGATGATTCAGTAACAGAGCTACTCCCAGAGATGGCTTAATTGATGAGGTCTTCAACAGAGTCCTGCCTACCAGCAAGTCCATCTCCAGACACCTAGCATGGTGCTGCTGAGCCTGGTTTTCAGCTCTCTTTAAAGGCATCTGGAGACAAGCAGGCAATAAGAGAACCCAGAAATCCCAGGGAAAAAAAAAAATTAAATCTTATTTTCTTCTAAGCAATTAATTCTCATCTTGGCAGCAGTGAAATCCTCCCAGTTTCTCCCACACTTTCTTTCCCCTCTCCAAGCTAACCTTCTCTGAAGGATGGAGGAATGCCAGAACAACCATCACAGCCAGCATGAGCTCCACAAATACCAGCGGTATATACCTTCCTGTAACTTCCCCTACTACAGACATGCAAGAAGCAAGTACAAATCCTTGCTTCTAAGACTACCTTCTCCCTATCCCTACAGAGTTTCTCCCACACCTTTGGCACTGAGCTGGATTTAAGAGCTCCCCCATTAGCACTTTTCTTTTCCCCACTTGCAGAGCTACTTCAGAAAACACAGCACCAGCCTCTATTTCCTCCACAGCATACCCACAAAACTTAGAGCTGTAGAATAAGGTCAGCTGTGGAGAATTTAAAGATTCGTCTGTGTATGAGCGGCTTCTGGCAGGAATGGAGGGAAGGCAGTGCTGGCTGCCCAGGTATAAAGCCTTGGTTAAAGCCTTGGTTTGCTTCTAATACAGCTTGGCTGGGGAGCTGCTAGATGACCTGAGCTGTAGGGTTCTAGCTGAGGAATTTTGTTCTTCCCTATCTTTTGTCAGAGCTGCTCATGTCTGTTTCTGTGCTAGGCATTCCCAATGACCTACACATTCCTCCTGTGCTGTTAGTGACCCTGCGCTCTTGGGATGCTGCTCTCTCACCAGCTGCCTGCAGGCAGGAGCAAGGCTGAGCCTCATGGCCAGGGTGCTGGCTCTGTTCTGCATGCTGCATTGCGTTGCCAAGCAGAGGGTGCTGACTCTCCTTTGACCCTTCTTCTGGGTTTCACATGCCAACCTAATCATTGGGGTACCTTTGCGGCTGGTGTTGCTTCAGGAATGAGTCCCTCCTGAGATTTCTGCTTGGAGACATCTGTCCCCATCCCAGCTGTTGTGGAGGAGCCCTCAGGGAGCCCCTGTCGCAGGGGGAATGACCATTTACACCCATTTAATTTAGTTATGGGGAGGGTTGAAAGACCTGTGGTTCAATTCTTAATGTAGTAAATGAAAGTAAATGATCCCCTTGCTTATAAATTCTGTTGCATCAGCAGAAGCAATTTATGCCGATGAAGGCTGCACTAATCGCTAAAAGACAGAAATATATCTTCCACTGAAATTTATCCCTGCACTTGAGCAGGGAATACAGATACATCTCAACCCTCTGCATCCAGGGCTAGAAGGAAATTTCCCATTCAGAACTCCTCTTGGTTTTCCTTGCTTTGGCTTTGAAACTGTTGAGGGTGGAGGGAAATGGAAGAAAACAGGGAGATCCATATGGGTGAAGCTTAAGCTTTGTCCATCTGTTTCTGGCAGAAAGCGGCAGGGCTGTTTGCCGGGTCTCCTGCCCCTTTGCAGTCTGAGCTGCGTGTGGGTGGGGAGGACTGAGCACCTCTGCCCGTGCTGCTGCTGTTCCTCTCCGGGCTGTAACCCCCTGCTACCTGCCCCAGGCACAGGAGGGACCAGGTTGCAGCAGATGAAGGTTACAGGCAGGCATGAAGGGCACTTCTGTCATCAGACAGACATCTGCCTGCTGCAGGACAGAGTCAGGGAGCCTCCTCCAGCAGGCACTGCCCTGGAGAGATTAACCCCGAAAAGGGGATGGAAAAACAGCCCTGACATGAACCTGCATTCCCTGCTAGCGAGTCTGGAGGGAAATTCAGACACAGGTGCAGGACCTGGTGAGTCAGGCTCCTTTTTCTCCCCTCTGATAACACCACGCCAAGAAGGGTCCCTGGGAGCTGGGACTGGGTTATGTGAGGTCGTGGGGGAGCCTGAGCAGGGGAGGTTTCCAGGAAAAAGCAGAGCTTTAGGAACTCTAGGGGCCTGGTTGTGTCTCAGCCCTGTGGGGGCTGGAGTGACGTTGGATTTACACCTGTGTAAATGAGGCGTGAGATCAGGTTGGATGCAGCTTCCCAATAAACAGGCACATATATACATATGGGTACAGCATCCCTGAACGGGGCACTCTTCCAGCCTGTGGACCTCCTGCAGAAGTCCTCACATCAGAGTTTTTCTGTTCCAGAAGAAGACAAGCCAGGCAATAAATACTGGAAAAAGCTGTGAAGGATAAATTGCTGTTGCAGAAAGAAATCCCTTCAGCTTGGCAGAAGCTCTATTTATCTCCCACAGACTTTAGTCTCAATCTCTCCCAGGGGAACATTAATGGATCTCATTAGGAGCTCCCATGACAAACAAACCTTTGTCACACACCAAGAGGACAGGCAAGTCTGCCAGCTCTCTGGTCCTCCCTAGAGACATAAGGGGATGCTTCGTGCTGTAAATGCCATGCCAGCGGACCACGTGACAGTGCCACTGAGAGACTCGTCTGCATAAGGGCTGTACAGCAGAGCTGCTAGTGAAGATAAGATCCCTCTCCCTTGAGGTGCTGTGGGCTTGCCACCCACCTCCCTATCTGAGGAAGAGGGCTGGAGATGGCAGCCATGCTCCCAGGGCTTCATCTATGCTCTGCATCCACAAGAAGCACCATGGGTCTGGGCTGATGCTGGCGCGTTTGCCTTGTTACTCACCGTCTTGCTATGGATGGTCCCCAGCTTTGAGGTGAGCTAATCTCCACACTCACTTTATGGAGTCGCCTTTGATGAAGACCTGGACCAACAGCTGCTGCTTGTCCCATCAGGCCTGGTCCTGCCCACTTGCCTGCTTGGCACTACTGTTCATGGGAGACTGTCTTTCTGCGGTAGAGTCACACTCTCGTCAGGTTAGTTACTCAGCTATCGACTACATTCATTAGTCAGATATTGACATATCATGCTGAAGAAATGAGGAGGACTGCTACAGTGACTGCTTTATTGCTCAGTCTGTTAAAAGAAAGCTGCTCCCTGTTTGCTTCTCCCCAAAAAGCTGAATATTCAAAAGGTCAGAAGGATGTCTCAGCATGAATCAGCTAGGAGACATATATCTAAGATCAAAAGGATTGTCAATCCAATTAACAGCCTGGGTTCCAGCAGTGGCAGGCGTTTTACGTATAAAATATACTCTATTCAATGTTTCATCTCCAAGTCCAGGTCTCTCTGGAAGTCTTTCTTCTCAAATCTTTTTTCCCATCTCCCTGCTATCCCAGACATCCCTCAGCTGGAAGGAGCAGTTCTGTAACCAAGAGTGTAAATTCTCTTTTTAATCCTTCCCCAGAGAAACTGTCTTTTTTTTTCTTGAGGTTAATTAAAGCTACCTCATTTTCACATTGCAGCTGCCTGCCCAGATCAGAGGGAGAAAGCTCAGCATGTTGGGCTGTAGCAGATCGCCAGACCCTGGGTTTCAGACCATAAACAGGGCACGAGTTGAGCAACCTGGGGATGAACCTCCCTTCCTCTGTCTGGGGATGGGGATCTGCATCGCTGGCCATATTCAGCGCTGCTCTGCAGAGCACTGCCTGCCTGGGCAGGTGGGATAGTACATCTTTGCCTGACTGCACATAAAGGCATCATGGATTGGTTTAAGCAAAGCAGGGGGATTAGCGCTGGGGAAGCTACAAGAGATGGGGAAATGTTGTTGGATGCGTACAGGGCGCTGTACAAACCCCATCTTCGGAACTCTCCATCAGGCATCTGCTGCTCCAGGAGTGAGCAGTGCCAACATGCCCATGGTCCCCTCTATGCCAGGGTCCCCATGGGACCGCAGCGCTCTAGCCCGCTGCAGCCAGCCTCTATCTTCAGCAGAAAGAAACCACAGCCTGGAAAAAGAACTTGCTCAGAGCAGGTTAAAGTCAGCACACACCACATGTAACAACTTCTCAGTGGAAATGAAGACAGGCTATTAACACTCTGCATTAGTGTCGGTTCCTCAGGGACACCCAGGGCACCCACATTAATACCCTATCAGCACATTAGGATTCATATGGGCACAAGAGAGTTGGCACTGAAGGAATGAATAGTGATGAGACCATTATTTTATTGGACTTCTGGAAATGCCAACATTCCCCATGCAGTATTAGCATAGCCAGCAGCAGTGTTGCAGGCAGGCCAGGAGGACTCGGTGAGCTCCTGGGACCTCCAAGCACCCAAATCTCTGTGGGTACAGGCTCCTACAGTCCGAATCCCTGCCCGATGGGAGGTAGGACACCACTCTGGTGCTGCTTTGGTACTGCATGGAGGCTCCTCTCTGGACAAGGACAGCTTGTAGGAGAGGAGGACTTGACACTAACTTTGCATTGAGACCAATATCCTGTCCCTGATAGCAGCACCTGATGTCCCAGGGGGAAGATGGGGAATACACAAAGAAAGCAAGCCCTGGCCAAATGCACAAGGTTTTCCTGTTCCTCAGCCAAGTTAATAATAGAGCAGGATTCAAATCCAGAGAGCCACGTTGTATTTTAAGCCAATACAAATTCATTCAGGGGAGCCAGTGGGCTGCGCACAACAGGCTGGATCCCCAGCCATGAGAAGGTGAGAAGGCTGCAGAAAGGCCGTGCTGATGGAGGAAAGCCCCCCTTGCATTGCTCTCTGATACCCTCGTCTGGCTGAATCTGGAAGCTCAATCTCCCAATGGACAGGACAAATCAACCCCAAATGGGTCCTTTTCAGCTTTTAGGACGAACATATAGAGCTTGGGACCAGGAGTGCCTAAGCTGTCATTGGATGAGCAGGAGGGGGCATGAAATATCTTGGAAGATGTGCCTACGGATAGACAGAGACTGTTTCTTCTCACCAGCCACATAGAAGACTGCGGTGATCAGTGCTCAGCTGGAAGGCTCCTTCTGCAGCCTGTGGCAAAGAAATGGAGGTGTGGCTGGGCTTTGAGGAAATACATCCTCCACTAGAAGGAGAAGAGCAAGAAGACAAAACAGTCTTAGAAAGGGACGTACGGCTCAGACAGTTGCTCCATCAAGCAGCTATAGAGTGCTGAGCTAAGGGGAATTCACAGCAAAGGAAAAAAGAGACTTTAAAAATATGATTGCTTCTTTCAAAGTTATCCAGCAAGTGGTTTCCTATTAAAAGTAACCTTGGAGATGCAGCTGCCAGGTTGACACGGCACCGCCCCGGTTGGCTCCACAGTCCCCAGCTGTGCTGTGGCGATGCTGCTCTGGTACATTCTGTAATTGTTAATCAGCGCTATACAGCGCGCAACCACCACAGGAATCGATGCTTAAATAAGCACAGGGAAGTCTTAGCTAATGAAATGGGTGTTCATTTCTATTCTGGGGACAGGCTTGTTCTTTTGTTCCTGACAAGTATCCTGGATTTCTCCATGTGCTGAAGTTAAAGCCTGGCAGTTGTGACTCCCCAGCTCTGCATCTGCTGAAATCTTTCCCGTGACACATTTGCAGCAACACCTTGCAGATAAACCCGTCTTCCTATATCACCCCACCAGCACTGCATTGCTTCACAGCTACAGGGCTCAGGGGTAGCTGGGATGATGGCCACTATTTTTTCTGGGTGTGCATTGATTACATAAGTATGTCTTATGAATCAATTACAAAGAGGAAGAAAATGGGGGCAAACCAGAACCATGGACTTCTCCTGAGGTTTCAGGGCATTTGCCTCAGGAGAACTGCTTTGCTTTCAGCCTCCCTGTGCCTGCTTTATCTCTTTTGCCCAATCCCACTGCCTTTGTTTGTCTCACTGGTGCCATGTTTTGTCCATCCCTTTTTGAGCAGTCCTTTTGGCTAGGAGAAACACACCTCAGCCGCTGGGGGGCAAGAGGTGGAGAACGCCCTATCCACATGGAAAGAAGCACTGATGAGGCTTCAGGACTTGGCACAAGCATCTTGTAGGCTAATGGCCCCCTCTCCCTGCAGGACCCACAGAGAGAGGGGAGGCTGTCGGCAGAGACAGGGCTCCAGGTGGCAGGAGAAGTGGCGTGTTTGTTTGCAGCAGGATGAAAACAACACTCTTTGAAAGCTTTCCAGGGACTTGCCCTGCCAGTGTATCTTTATTACGGGTGTCAGCTTTGGAGCTCCTCTGGCATCCACGGGTGCCACCACATGATCTGGCACCCACAAGAAAATCCTCTCCTGTGAAGTTCCTCTGTTGATTTTTCTGATCCGTGCAATGACTGTCCCTTTTCAGTCAACCTCCCTGATCCTAGAAAAAGCATCTCTTCCTCCTGTTTCCCTCCTTCACACCCCCATCTAGGGGCTGTGTCTCTCTCTTGTGTCCCAGCGCAGCATAGATGCAGGACACTTTGCTCAGCATCATGTGGGTAGAGAAGCTTCAGCCTCTGGCCGGCACCTTTCAGCCGTCCCAGGACTGCTGGAAATTTGCCATAATTGTCCCCATTGCTGTCAGTGGTGAGTTCTGAGCATCTTGCTCTGGACCTGCTCCATGCCCGAGGAGGTCCAGGTTAGCCCTTCCTGCCCCTAGATGGGGCAGACCTTGTTGCTGAGCAAATCTGAGCCCTCTCTGTTCACAACAAGCCTGACTCTTCTGCATTTGGGGCATGCTAATCCTTCCTGCCCTCAAGCACTCTCCATAAATAGCACCAAGCCCCCAGCACTGAGCACAGCCTCAACAGCAACAGGTGCCATCCTGGAGCTGCCGCAGCCAACCGGGCTTCTCGGAGTCCCCCAGCCCTCCAGCCGCTGGCCAATGTGGTATAATTTCTCCTGCTGTTATCCCGTGGCTCGCTGCCAGGAACACCTGGGATGCATCGGAGGTTGGGGTGCAGCAGCAGCATGGGAGCGCAAGCAAGGTCTCCCTCTCTTCCACCTGTCCTGCCAAAAATCATGCTGTGCCTGGCTTCCTGTGGAGAGGGGGATGTCTGTACGGCACGAGGGCTCGATTGCCAAGTGGGATTCTCAGGCTGTTTACCAAAATCATCCAGAGTTTGTACAAGGACCAGTGTGAAGTACTCAGCTACAGCCACAGGATGGAGAGCTGGAAGTGCCATTTAATTCTGGTTAGCCACAATTTGGGGATCAAAGAGTCAGATTCCATCAAAACCATCTTTTTCTCAAAAAACTCCATCATTTCTGATTACGCTTTCATAGGGGGATCTCTGAAACATGGCAAACTTCATTTTGGATTGATGCATTCATTTTGCTTTGGTTTTGATGATAAAAGAAAACTGAAAAATTTAATTTCCTCTTCGTTTGCTTTGTCCCTGAATGCACTTGTCTAGATGATGCCGAGGGTGTTCTCATTTTTCCCCTCCTCCTCCTTTATTGTTTAAAAAAAAAATCACAAAACTTCTCCAACTGAAGGAGGGTGAGAGAAAGTGGAACAGTCTGTGGGTCAGTGTACTCAGCATTAGAAGGGGAAGGGGAAGAGTGTGGCAATGAAGATGTGACTTATTTGTTTTTTAAAAAGAAACATCTGAAATGATTTTTCAAAGATGGCAAATACTCTCTTTAAAAAAACACAGAACCTTCCCAAAAAATCTGCCTTTGCACGCTTGGTGCTTGTGCAATCGCTTTCTGGTTCTACAATTTTTGCACGTTTCTCACAAGAGGCAGCAGCCGATGCTCCTGCGGGGCTTGCTCAGCAGTCAGGCATGTGCGAGGATGCAAACTGGAATGTGCAGTTCCCCAGAGCAGGGCACTGCTCTATTCCCTGCCCTGGGAAGGGGGCACCTGGAGCAAAATACGCCTCTGCCGTAGAGCTAGGTCCCTGTTACTGTACCAATGCAGGGCTGTTGAAAAGGCTGAGGAGAGCAGAACGAGTGGCCAGGATTTGTCTGACCAGATGCAGATGTCTCCAGCTGAGCTACTCCAAAACACTTTTCTAATCTTGGCAGAAAAATAGCCTGCCTAGAGAGGCAGTTTATCCTAGCAGAGGACAGTCATAATTTCCTGATGTTTAGGTGACCTCTGCTTAACCAGGGTATACACTTATATGCTCTTTGCTACCTGTGCGATGTCTCCTCTGCTGATCTTTTATTCTCCTACTTACCCCCTATTGCCTATTTAGGTCTTGGGCTTTGCAGGACCAGACCCTTTCCCACATGGCTGCTGCGATACCCAGAGCCGTGGAGCTCCCTGCTACGCTTGCCTGGTTGCTATTGCCTTTGCAGACAGTTAACAGTCACCTGCACCCCTGGACACCCCTACAGCCTTTCCATTGGCTTGGGTGGGCTTTGAATGAGGATTAACTCTTAAAAACACAGGCTCCCCATGCAGGCTGCAGTCAAAACCAGCAGCAAAATAGTTAATGGTTAACAACAGCATTAGATATTTCTCTACTCTTCCAGTCTCCAGTCACAACAGTCTTTAGAGAAGCAGCATCCATGAACCAGCCTGGTGTTTGTAATGCCCGGATACATTTTGCTGTTATTTTTTGTGTTTTAATTACCATAATTTCCATTTCTGTAACACCCCTTCTTCCTGTTTTTCGTTTCCTGCTGTCAGATGACAGCCTGGTCTGTGCAGATTCACATTTTCATTATGAATTTCACTGACAGACACGTACAGAAAGAAAAGCAGACAAATAACCCAGCCCCCATCACTTCTCCAACTGATGAGTCAAAACCATTCCCCGCAGCATCAGGATTCTGCAATCGAAAGGTGACCCCTTCTATCGATTTCCATGGAGACCAAACAGAGCATCTGGGATTTAAACGTTCTCCCATAATAATCAAAAGTATGGTAAATTAGCAGCACAAAGTTGTTTAATCCAACATTTACTGGGATTTGTGCCTATAGAATTGAAAGCAAATGTGTCTGAGAGACCCAGAAACCAGCTTCTGCCTCGGAAAGGCAGAGCGGCACCAGCCGGGGCAGTGGGGCACTGTCAGAAGAGGCTCAGGAATAATATCGGTCCTGTGGCAGCAGCACGTTTCGTGGTGGTGTCAGGCCAGGGAAGCATGACCGGGGAAAGGGACACATCCTCCAGAAGGCTTATAAGGCAGGGAAGGTACCTGCTGCTTATGCCCAGCTGTGTGATTTTTAACAGGATGCTAAGGGATGGAGGACCATTGAATGAAGGGATGTGGCTGCGGCTGGCAGGCACCATGGCTCTCGGGTCGGTGGGGGAACTGAGCCACCCTTGAGGGCATGGTGCCCCCAGTCCTCTTCCATCCTCCAGGAAAATCCGTGCCTAGAAGTAACAAGGCCACTGCAGGAAAGGGTCCTACAAGGTTGCTGGGGACTGGGAGCCCTGCTTGCGTGGCAGCTAACAAAACAACCCTGAAAGTTGGAGCTGGAGCAAGCGAACATGTCTTTCCTCCTCTTTTGCTGCTGGCTGCACATGAAAAGCCACTGACTTCTCTGTAGCCTCTGCCATTCGCCAGGTAGCATGAAAGCTAGCCAGATGTGAAGTTTTTTAACCCATTTACATTTGCAAGTTACGAGGTATCTCATCTGCTGCAAGAGGTGACAGTGCCAGAGCCTCAAATGAGCCAATAGGTTAGAAAACAAGGAGCAAAGAGTGAATCTGCTGCTTGCTGTGGGTGGAAAGGGGTCGTTTGATTCCTGGAAGGATTAAACTGACTCGTAAAATAGCCCCATTCAGAGAGCAGCATTTGCGAGTGCTGACATCTTAGCTTAACAAGGTTCGTTACCAGCCATTTGAGAAAACAATTTTACATGCTGCTCTCAAGAGGTTTAAGTTGCCATAATTCATGTTCATACCTCTAACCATGAAAGGATGAAGAAAAGGTTTATTGCAGTTATGTGCTGCAATAATCTCTTCACAGCTCTTTTCTCTGGATTGCTTTGAAGCTTTAGGAACTTTACAAAGATATTTGGACACCTTCTGGGATGTCTGGAGGCAGTGGGGTTGTGTGTACTCTTGGCAAATAAGGCTCACAATTTATCCAGTCCCAAAACCCAGGGCTGACCCCAGAGCTCAGTAAATCCAGATATAAAGTCTGGGAGATGGAGAAATTCCATCCTGTTAGCTTGCTGGAGGCCTGCAGAGGTTAGACAAGCCTCTTTAATGTGGATGGGTAGGTACTTGGGTCTGCACGTGGCCAGCACATAAGTGTCTGAGCCCTAAGTGACTGTGGAAACGTCCTTAGAAAGCAGGGATGAGATGCTGAGTTTTTGTGGTTCGCAATCACACTAAAAAGTGGAGGTATGGCACCATGGAGACCTGCATACAGTTACGCAGCAGTTCAAGGCTGTCTCTGTTCCTTGATAAAAGATACACCAAATTCCCCTGGCAGCCCTGCATGCAGGTCCCAGCAGAGGACCGGTCCCCAGGCTGTGGGGACCTGCAGTGTGTGTGCTGCCTAAAGCCCCCTGCTCACTGGCAGTCAGAGAACAGAATGCTGACGGACGTAGTGCAACCACCGCCTTAAATATCTTTATGTATTAGGGCACTCCAGGCCCTCCAATGTTTTAAATTGGGATGATTAATTGTTTAATCATGAATTCTGTTGGAAATGTGTCATTTTGATTCTTTCGTTGTTTGAGGACCAAACCCTTCCCCTGACAATTGCTTCTGAAAAGCTGTAATGTTGTCACTGCCACACTGCCCCACGTCACTGGGGATCCAGAGGAGGAATTAAGGAGCCTTCTGCTCTATCACTGATCTGAAGTTTGGGCAAAGAACCAGCCCTCGGGACCACATACTGCCACGTAGGAGACTCCAGATTGCTCTGTTGTCATCCTGTGAAACCCTTGGGAGACTCAGCACCCTCTTTCATCTGTCTTTTTTTCTCCTTCTCTGTTTCTTTGGCCTGTCCTCCTCCCACTCTGCTCCACAGCACCTGCAGGACTGGTACCTACATGGACTGCCTCGCTGTTGCTCAGCTCCTCTCTAGCCTTGTTCCACAGCCCCATTCCCACAGCGCCTGGAGATATTGCAACCCATTACCCATCTGCATCAGCAAGCTTCATGGAGAGGCCCTGCAACCTGCGGTAGTGCACTTTGTGTCTTGACTTCCCCTGGCTATTCTGCCTGCATTCAACCTCTCCCCCAGGTAGCCCCAGCACCTCCCCATGAGCTGCCCTGGCACCCATAGGAGCACCACCACTTTCTGCTCCCACCACCCAGGTGCAGTCCCTTCCTCTGGTGCCGCTCGATGAATAGCGTAAAAAAGAAGAGTGGGAAGAGGAGGACTTTTCATTCTTTATTTGTAGGAACAATTTGTTCGGTGAGAAGAACAGAGCTCTTACAGTCACAATGGTGCTCCAGCCGAGTGCTGTACACAAAGACTCCCCAAGCAAGCGCTCCACGTGCACTGTGCCTGCTGAGCCCCCGTGCTGCTCACGGGGCTCCCTCCGTGCGGACCTGTGGCTCCAGCTCACGGATATGTTTTCCAGGCAGGACAGACATGTCCCTGCCATGACACACACTTCTGCCCCCCACTGATCCCCAGTATGGCTGCACAGGCAATACTGGAGCATCACCCACCTCCGTTGCTCAGCTTGGGTTTTGCAATGATGGAGACTTTGTTGTGTACTGTCCCCAGCAGGCGTTTGCTCCCGCAGGGTGTGAGTGCTGGTCTGCCTTCAGACACATCTGTGTCTGCCCCTTTCCTGCGTCCCACGTGCTTTGCAATGAGGGAGAGAGCAGCTCCACAGCCACTGGGGAGACCGGGCATTGCCGGAGGTCCTGGCTGCTCTGCCAGTGGGTATGAATCCCTGACAAACTGCATGGCTGAAGTAACAAGCAGGCTCGTTCTGTGCCAGACTACGGGAAGGACAGGGAATGGCTGTGATCAGGGAGCCAGAGAGGTTCTTGGAGGAGGAAAGAGGAGCACACGTCAAGTGGTAAAGCCTGACCAGGACATAATGAGCAGCAGGCAATTGAAGAGCATCACTAGGAATAATGGAATGAAGTTTTCAGAAGGAAATACAGGTGAAATACTAATAGCAGCTCCTGACTTGGACTACAGAGCAATCTCCCAAAGGACAGCACAAGAACCCCGGTGTCAGGGCATTTAAAAATAGACCCAGCACACCACCGGTAAATGTAATACATGGAACAAGCCTGAAGGGTCATAGGCAGATGGATTTGTAACACATCTCTTCCATCTCCAGCTCTCAGAACTCTGCAAGGAAGCAATCAGCAATAAGCAGGTCACTGGTTTTGGGCCATGCTGGCACATTATCAGAGCAAGTGTATCCATTTCACTTACTGCAACCTGCTCTTGCACATGAGAGAATTTTTGAGAAAAAGAACTACAACGATCCTGTGCATGTCTCTAACCTGAAAACTAATCCCAAGGGCAGTGTTTCCAGTACCTAAAAAGTGACTAGAGCCAGCCAGGAATCTTCTGGGGAACAGGTTTTGGTTGGTAAATATTTCCATTCAGCAGCCACACAGGTTTGGGCAAAGCCTTGGTGGAGCATCTCAGAAGAAAGGGCATGGGAGAAGCCAAGCTCCCCTGGAGCAGCCGGGAGCCCTGCCAAGGGATACCTGGGCACTCTGGCTCCCTCCTTAGTGTGGAAGCTGTGGGAGAGCAGCAGGGCATGGGAAAGCCCCCCCTCTCCTAGAGAAACAGTTCCCCTCTGCACTAGGACACGCAGGCTTTCCATAAAATGGGATACCTGACCACGAGAAGGTGCTGCCAGTTTTTTAGTAAAATGGGTAGGAACAGCCAAGGCTGAGCATGAACAGTTACAGCACTGTCTGGAGAGGCTCGTGTCTGCTGGTCTCAAACTGGCTGGGTTAAATGGGTCTGTACATGGATATCTCTTTTGGACAGAGCAGGAGAGGCTGCTGGGTGAGCACACTGGTGGGAACTTGCCTGGCTGGGGATATGGCCCCCTGTGAGCATCCAAAGCCAGGATGGACACATAGTAAGTTTGCTGCATTACAGCTGGGAGTGCTGGGAGGACACGATCCGGGCAAGCAACTTGCACAGAGACACATACCCTGCACAAGCGCAGCTGCACGGAGAAAATCTGTCTAGAGGGGCACTGCAGAGCTTATGCAGTCTACAGTTGTCCTGCTGTCCTTCCCAACAAGGGTTTGTCCAGCCTGTTCTTAATTCTTGAAAGATCAAAATTGCACACTCACCCCAGGGAAAGTATTTCTGCTTTAACTGCGGCCTTTTCCTCCTGTCCCATATGCACACCCCACGTGCATGCCTGGATCCGGCCCGCTCAAAGCGTACACCTGCCCCTTTGCCCGCTCCCGTCGCACAGACACACAGCACGCACTCCCTCTCTCCATCCTCTCTCAGCTGCGGATGTTTGTGGGGAGGGTGCTCTGTTAGCAGCTTTGCATCAAGCAGCAAGAAAATAAATAAATAAATACGAGTGCACATGAGGGAAGGGGTTTGCAGCTGGAAGCCCGAGAGAGAAGGTCTGAGACGGGGCTCCTGGCACAGTTCGGTACCAGCACGTTTTGCCCAGGCCTCCGGGAGCAGCTCGGTGAACACAGACCTGCAGCCACCCAGCTGGGCATAACAGTATGCAGCTGGGACACCACCTGCAATTAGGAGGTGCACATCTTCCTATGGTTTTGAATCGGTTTTTCCCCCTATTTTCTGCCTGAGCCCCTGTCACTCCCTCCGTCTCTGTCTCTTTCTCTGCTTAATGAGTTTTTTTACAATCCAAGATGCAGGAGCTGAGTGTGCAGCCTACCGGCATGCTCGTTTCACAGCTGCAGGAGAGGGACGGATGCTCTATACTGTTTTGGGGCTCGGATGTTACAGCTTGGCTCCCAAGTGCGGCTGGTGGTGCTAGCATGTGACTGCTTGCAAGGAAAAGGATTGCCAAGTTCAAGCCTTTCTCCTGTCTGAAGTCCAGGCATCACAGCTGCAGATTTGTTGGCATAAAGGAGCAAACGAAGGCCACGTTACGTCTGTACTGTGCAATGTCAGCCCCACGTAGCAACAGCAGTGCACTGCGCAGCACAGTCCTGCACTGGGCAGGATTCACCCTGTGCAAATACTTCTGCTTGTTTGTGAGGGTCTGGGCCCCACATGCAGTACATGTAGACCTAGAGGGAAAAAGAGGTAGACAGAGAAGACACCAGAAGGAGAAACAAGCACAGAATAAGTCAGAGCAATCTTCCATGCTCCTTCTCTCTCAGTCTTGGTCAGATTCCTGTTTCGTCTGGAGCCCCAGCCAGCACGTGGACAGGCAGCTGTGAGCACGTCCTGCCGGTCTCCTGACCTGACCATAAGGCAGCGACCTTGCTGTGCCTCTTCCAAACCAGCCACTGGAGACGGCCGCGTGGTTCTCATACCCCCTTCCCTCTTGAAAGTGCTTTCCAAGGATGCTGTGCCAGGGAAACCCCTCTGCACATTTTGTGGTGATTTGGACATTCACCTCCTTCAGTTGACAGGGCTCCTGTAGCTTCTTTCCAGAGCCAGTTTCATACACAATGACTACTGCAAAGTGCCTCTTTTAGTGCTGGTCCCCTATCTGTGTCCTCCGAGGCTAGTAGAGCCTTTCCTGGTCCTCTGATTATCCTTCATCAGCTTCTCCTTCAGGTGATGCACAATGGGCTATGGGTTGGGATGAAGACATTTGCCAAGGCAATCACTTCCCACAGCATCCCCAGGCTCAGAGAAGCAAGGCCATGCTCTCACTCATTCTCTTCAGAGCCCTCATGAGCTCAGGATGACGAGGAAGAGAGGTCAGCCCATTCAGCTCTCAACCATTCCTGGACACCCTGGGATCTCTGTGGGACAGAGAAAGAAAGAAAAAAAGCATCAGTTTAGCATGGTAGAGGTTGGGGTAGAGGAGGGATTCAGGTGCTGAAGCCAGGAGAGACATTACACTTCCCCAGGACACGCTGGTCCTGCCTGGTGTACATCATGTCCACTGGCTCTATCTTAGCCTCCCCAGCTGCTGTTGAACACCTCCCGAAGGAGCTGGTGGATGAATGAGCATCAGGAGCAGCCCGCTCTCTCCATGCCCAGCGGTGCCCTGCCCATACATGCCACCGCGTGCCGGTGCTGCACCTCCTTGAGGTGGGTGAGCTTCTGCCCCCACGTTTTGCAGTGATGTTTCTACAGTGCCGTTGCACTCCTGAGCTGTGTGAGCGGGATGACCGACCGAGGCATTCAGCAATGGTTGCACCCCATGGACAGCTGGGTGCGTTAGTAACCGAGTGATGATTTTCCCACAGTAGCTACCAAAAAGCAAATCTTCTTTGCATGAAATAATTGGAATAATCTCTACATTTACACTCAGGTCAGCTGCCCAGGAGATGAGAACACATTTCATTCTGCTTTTAATATCTGTGAATCTACAAAAGGGAACAGGGCTTTTTCTTGATTGTGGAGATACCCGAATGACAGACACGTTAGATGGAAAAATGGGAAATTAATCTTGAGATAGAGAAGGGAACAAGTACTGGATATGCCTGTGCTTTTATTTATTTGAAAGTGATATTTTAATACGTACACGTCAAAGATTATGGTCTGTGCGTGTGCGGGGAGAAAGCAGCATTTAAAACCAGAATGGATCTGCAGAAAGGAAAAAAAATGTATCTGTTCTTTGGGAACACAGTGCCTCTCTCAGAAGAATTCTGGGTTTCCAAAATGAAGTTGTATTTCGTGTGCAAATCAAAGATGAGTTTCCAACATGAGAGAGATGTTTTGAAACAGTGTCAGTTGCCAGCATCTCTTTAAAAAGACTACTCACACTCCATCTGCCCTGCAAAGTGCCTGTTCTTCCTTCCTTCCTTCCTTCCTTCCTTCCTTCCTTCCTTCCTTCCTTCCTTCCTTCCTTCCTTCCTTCCTTCCTTCCTTCCTTCCTTCCTTCCTTCCTTCCTTCCTTCCAAAACATACACAGCCCCAGTCTGTACTGCACCTTATTGCCAAGAATGATTCTAATTTGCACCAAAGAAGGCAGAAAAGTCTTTCACCTTTTGTATTTCCTCCTCCTAAAAAACCCCCCGTGGACTGCAATTACTTCTGCCGGTGCAGCCTGTGCAGTGAAGTGTGGGCT
The DNA here is from genome assembly GCA_008921705.1 of Burhinus oedicnemus. Lineage (NCBI taxonomy): Eukaryota > Metazoa > Chordata > Aves > Charadriiformes > Burhinidae > Burhinus > Burhinus oedicnemus. The sequence goes on along the minus strand of VFFE01000027.1, from coordinate 30,894 downwards.
GGGGCTGGCAATCATTAAACACCACGCTAAAGAGAAACTGATTTGCTAAATCAGCTGGATGTAGACGATTTGGACATGTTAATCGCTACTGTTTAGTTTTGTACATGGGGCACTGTGGGCTATCAGAACCTAAAGGCATCACAGGTGTAGCCCAAAAATCTTGCAGATCAAGTACTCTTTAGAAAATCCCTGAGATTTCCCATGTGGAATAATAGCAGCTTCACAACTCCAGCAATTTCCACAGGCAATAGCCCCACAGTCATGGGACTGAGGACGGACAGTTTAACCAGGGAGGAAAGCTATACCCAAATATGAAGTAACGACTATGAAATCAGTGACTTTCTGCAATGTGGTATGCTAAGCATGCTGGAGGTTTGCCAGAACAAAACTGGAATCTCTGAGTGAAGCTTCTCTGCCCTTTTTCATCGGCTTGAAGACAAAGGCCTCTTCTTCGACTATCCTATAGATGGAGCTTGTAAGCTTACAAGGAAACTTGAAGCATGCTATAAGCTCCCCGAGCAAAGCCACTGTTGTAGAGAGTTCAAATGGGAAGGAATGGGGAATTCTCTAAACAAATTGCACGACTGCATTCAGGAAAGAGAGCCATGAAACAGAGCAAGGTTGTGTTTCTGAATCAGCCACTGTGATTTAATTGCCTCCTTTCCTAATTGGAAAGAGTTTTGCTCTTTGCAGTGGTGCTACTAATCACCCTCAACCCTCGCAGGCCAGTCCCTGAGGTCCTGACATAGTTCTTCCTAGAAACCCCAAAGAAGTCAATGTTTCTTGATATCTGGGTATTTTATGACATGATTACTATAACAGTGACTTTCTGGTATTCCAAATCCAAGCCATGCACGAGTTTTGATAGAAGACAGAAGTCCAATGTCCTCTTCCTGCTGCCCCATTGGATGAGCTTCACATTCAAGCTCTGGTTTCTATGGCAATAATCACAGTTTTGTTTCATGATTGGTAAACTCTGCTGCTCCCCGTGAGTGAGCACATTGGCTGAGTTATTCACCTCTAGTGAGAACAAAACGGGTGGGAAAATTGGGGCCATGTTCCCTTAGCTCTCATTTCATCTCAACAGGCCCACCTTCCAGCAGACAAGGAGGTGAGTGTGAGTGAGGTACCTCGAAGCTGCCACAGGTCACAGGTTCAGCCTGGGCTGCCGAAACCTGCATCTGGAGGTCAGAGCAGTCATCCGTCCCCATGGCTGTACAGCATGGATGTGGGCACCATTTTGTGCACCGAGCTGGGATTCCTTGGTGCTAGGAGCATGGAGAACAGTTTTGTTTCTCCTGTCTGTCAATGGTAGCTGTGGCTGGACCCTCGGAAAAGAAGTGGAAAGGGAAGGACTGCAGTTCTCTGATTTTTGAGGTTGTCCTGCTGCTTCCCACCTCTGCCAGCATGGGGGAGGCTGAGAGATGGGTAAAGCATGGCCTCAGCTTTTTTAAAAAAGGAATAAGGTGAGGGCTGAGTTCCCTGGGACACCTATGGTCCTGTCCTGCTCTGTGGCACCTCCAGGCTACCTGGTGTTTCACATGGACCCCTTTTTGACTCGTTGGCTTTAAAGCAGTTATGCCACACATGGCTGCATTTCACTGTGTGCAAACTGAGCCACTCAGAGGAAACGTGTGCTATTAAAAGAGAAAGTCACTTATGAACAATTAAGAGATTGGCCAGATGCCAACAGAAGAGAGCTGTAAGTCAGCTTGTCTCCACTGGCTTTAATGGAGCAAGGCTGATAGACTCTGAGGTGACCACTGGGCTCTCTGGCTTCCTGAAGAGCAGCCACCAGAAATCCAGGCCATCCTTGCCAAAGTCTCTTTTAAATGGCAAGGTTGGCTGTTTGGGAAGCCCTACAGCTTCAAGAGGAAATGTCCACTTCTCATCTCCTTCTGCTTAAATCCTCAGTCTGCAGGCTGAAGCCACAGCAGAGCAGAGAGAGGGGACAGCACCCCTTTAACAGCCAGGCTTTCACTTCTAGCCCTTTAGAGACAAGATGGGAAAATCTAGAGAAAAAATTGAGTGAGGATTAACACCCTGAATACTGCCAGCACAGAATGCCTACAACTGCTTGTGTCCTCTTGGAGGAGAAAAGCGCAGCCAGTATTCCCAGCTCTCCAGACTAGCTCTTAGCACCAGTTGCAAGGGCAGCTCCTCCACATGCTCCTCTGTCTTCAGCTAGGACCAGCAGTTCCTCCATGGACACCTGCCTGGTGTCCACCGAGATATGAGGGTATCACTGCCTTGCTCTCCATCATTATCACAACGCAAGCCAAATGGTCAGGTTCATCCCTGTGTGACTCTCCTGGAATAGTGACAGGCAATGGGACTAATCACTTTACACAGACGCACTGCTTTATCCTTTCTTTTCATTAATGACCTACTACATGGAGCTCTTTGACACCCAAACTGTGGTGAAAGTACAACTCATTTCCATCAACTCAAGGCCAGCAAAATCCACGGAGTTGCTCTCCATCGTCACCACTGTATCCCAGAGCAAACCCTGGCCTGCTCTTCAGTAGCACAGTGCTAGGACATGCTGAGGCCAACTACTTTTGCTCTTGTTCTGGTGTAAATCAGCAGCGACATTCTGAAGCCAAGGGAGTCTAACTTTCCTTTACACTGCCATTACAGCGCTGACGTCAGTGGAGCGATTTCAGATTTATGCTAGTGTCACTGAGAAAGGAATTAGACCTAATTGATTTACACCACTGTAAAACTGATGTGCAAGGGGAACTGGGTTTGCAGCACACAGCCCTGTCCAGGCACTGATAGAAGACAGGGCTAGCTACCCAAATAACGGCATAATCTGAAGAATCCTTATTTATGGTCTCCGAATGTGTGCGCGCACGTAGGAAGGAGGATTGGAAGATGGCAATTAAAATAAACAGCAGATCACTTATCCTAAACATCTGCCTCGTAAAAGCAGAAAATCAGATGTTGCCCTGGAACGCGTGCTATTTGCTGCTCCGAATAACACAGAGGGAGCACAACTCCCCTGACCTCCTCCAACATTTCCTCTGCCCTGAGATCTGAATTCCTCAGGGTTCACAAGTCAAAACATAATATTCAAAACAGAAGTCGGCTGGAGAAACCTTGCAGCCTCTGTTCTTGACCGGTGCCTGTTCACCTGTGGGAAGCTTGGATTTGCTCACCATACAAACACGATGAGACAGATGGACCACCCGCATCCCACACAGTAAGGGATGTGTGGAGACAGGCCACATGCATTCATCTTGCTAACTACACAGCCAGCTGAATATCACTAATTTACATTCCCTTATTTTGTTTCAGTACAGCCCTAGAAGAGGTGGAAGACTAATGATGAAATCACTTTTGGTCATTAGTCATAATACATCCCAGGCTCAAGGGCAGCCATTCTGCAGCATGAAGATCTGATCAGAAGGTAAAAATGACCTTTTCAATCAATGGAAATCGACTATTGCTCACATAGTCACAGTGGGACTTTGAAATGACCCCTAAGGGACATTTCCCAAGGGGTCAAGGAAAGGATGAAGAGGGAAAAAATTCCCTCCCTGGTCCTAGGCTCTAGATTGTCTTAGTGGTTTGCTAAGTGGTTTTGCAAATCTTAGAAGATTTGTTCCACTTAATTTGAGATACGTACACTTTGGAAATCTTCTGAGCTAGTCGTCCAGAGGAATGGGCTCCTCTAGGAGCCCAGTCCTCAGACTACTGTAGCTATCAGCAAGGCAGCTGAGCTGCTCTGCCCCTAAGCATCTACCGCATTCAGGGTGGAGAGAGGGCAGAGCAAAACAGGGTTTCACTCTGTAGCCTTCCTGCACCCCGGGCAAGCAAGACTGTCTGTCAGCCTTGCACTGCACCGTCTCTGTAGCTAAACAGGTATCTTCCAACTTAGTAAGATTGGCACAGATTGTCTACAGATTCTCCCCTCTTTCCTTTCCTGCTTCTTCAATCTCTCATTGGAAACGCTCGCTATTTCATCATGTTTCAGCAACCTGCCATCTACCATTTGCCTACAATTCTTCCTATAACCTTTAAATAGCATATGTTAGAAGTGCAGGGTGTAAAAAGAATCCTACATGAAATGAACCATCAGTTGCATCTTCACAGATCAAGGTGAAAGAAGAACCACTTAATGTGTGGTAAGAAACTGAGGTGTAACACGAGGGCACAAGGAACCTCAGAGTGTACCAATCCCAGAGTTAGGGTACTTTATGCCCATACTTACTTAAGAAAGGGAAAAATTACATCTCAGCCCTTTTAGTTTGCCGTAACCCAAGCCTGTGCTTTAGGGCATCTCTGTACTTGGCTGTACGAGGTGATGTTCTGGGTGACAGATGGTGATGCTACTTGTTTGTTGCAGGACTCTGACACAGCATCTTTCCTCCACAGAGTTAATCCATGATTCCTAGGTACAAGTCACAGCCTTGGGAAAGCCTGGCAGCGCCTCTGAACACTTCATAATGCATCCATCAGCTCAGGGGTAGTATTTCTTCCCTGTCTTTCTCCCCTGCACCAGTTTGTGCTTATTTTTTGCTCCTTCTCCATGAACTCTCCTATGGGACAGGGATCCAGCAGCCAATATAACAAAGCCAAACTTTAACACAACTTCCCAGTTAGTGTCAGTTCTTAGCACATGTCCAGCTTGCTCCCCACTAGCCAGGCACCAATTTAACTTCACAACTCCCCTTGTTGGTTGTGTTATCAAACTTCTCTGAAGACCTAAGTCCTCTTTGTCCTTTATCAACGGTTGAAGAACACAGATCTCCCACCACTAGGGTATCACTAAAATCTGTCAGGGTCTTGGTGAAGATCACTGGCTCTTAAATTGATGCAGATGGCAGTCCCGTCACTAAATCCCAAAGCTGGATCTTCATTTACTTTGCTGAGAAATAATGTCCTCATCAAATTCTAGGTTTGAAGGACTTCTTTTTTCCCTGGCAGAGGATCATCAAAGTAACTCTGGAAAGTAGCCAGAATGTGAACAGCTGCAAAGCAACAGGCTTTTAAAAGCTGTGTTATCTTATTTCTCTCTCGTTTGCTTGCCCCAGCTTTTCTGAGGGGGTTGTTTGTTTCTTTTTTTGAATTTTGGGGAAGTGGGAAGGACATTGTTTGCTTTGCTTTTTTTTTAATCATTGAACAGATTGAAGGTGGTTCCCAACAGAGCAACAATTCTCTTTGAAACTATTAAATCAAACTGTAAAATCCTGCAATCCCTCAGCAGGGGCTTTTGAGTGCTGGAGAGTTGGGAGCCTTGTGGAATGCTTTTCTGGGGTTTTATGTTATTTTGGCAAATAAAGATTTTCTTCCCTGTGTTCTTCTGACAGTAGTGTAGTGCACTAGGGCACGTCCTGTTATTGCGCGCTCAACTCTTTGCAGTTGATAGACTTCACTCAGATGTTGCAGCTGTGACTATCAGGGCAAGTGGGAAGACTGCAGAAAGGGAAGACATTTTCTGAAGCTTTAATGGAAGAGGTTTACTCTGAAACATGAGCTACTGCCTGTACACATGATGTAAGTGTAAAATACCCTGTATGTGGGATCTCAGTATGCTCTCCAGGTACAGAAACATGATTTCATGACTACTCGAAAAACCACATGTTTTCGATGCTCTGCAAACCTGAAATTATGACAGAGATAAGTGTGCTGTTATTACCAGAACCCTGCAAGCCAGATAATGCAGGCAATGCTTTTGTCTTGGTTTATGGCATGCTGTAATTTCCTTTCCTTGGTGTGATGCCAACATAGTGTAGACTTGTCCTTAAGCTGGGCTTACACCCAGTTTCCTATGCAGCTGTTTCACCTAATACAGACTTCAAACCAAACCAAACAAGTTAACAATGAGCAGAACATCCTTCTCCCTGTAGGAACAACAGAATACCCAAACAGCACCCTCACTCCTCCATCTGCCTCTGTACTCCACACCCCATCAAAGGACGGTGGTGGGATGGGATTTCAGCTCCACAATCAAAGGACACAGCTCTGAGCAACCTGCTCTCACTGACCCTGCTTTGAGCAGGGGGTTTGGATGGGATGATCTTCAGAGGTCCCTGCCACCCCCAACTATTCTGCAGTCCTGTGCTGTAGGAGCACTGCTGTATGCCAGGCTCAGAAGGTCATGCAACATGAAAAAGGATATACATGTAGTCACTGCCATGTCTTCTTTCCTGCCAGCCAGCTGTGAAGTAGGAAAGACTACCTCCTGATTTTCCTGTGAAATGTCTGGTTTCTGCCCTCTGGGCAGCACACTGAGCTTGTGGGGCTGTTGAAACCCATTAGCTGTTAGGCTGGCTCAAAGGGGCATTCCAGTGGCAGTTTCCTTAAGGGCTCTTGAGGCTCCCAGTGAATTGCAACAGCAAGGACCCTTCAGTTAAGTGTCACTGGCATTTGAGTGGCAAGGTGTTGGTGATGTGGGCACTACCAGCTCAAGTAGAGACCCACCACTGACTTATTTACGACTGTGTTTTTCCCCATTAATTCAGAAGTTCTCCATTTTCTTGCTACACTGTGATTTGTTGCTGTGTAGGCTACTTGCAAATAAACAATCAAAAGAGCCAGCCTTTGATGGAAGCTGCTAAGCTGAAGGCAGCCAACACTCTGACAAGAGACCACGGCAGGGTCGTTTCTCAGCTTTGATGAAGTGGGATCCCTCTTAGGGTCAAGCTGTTCCTCAAGGCTCCACCGGTTTCCTTCTCACCCAGAAGTATTTGAAGTGATAGGCTGCCAGCCGGAGGAGACAGAGGTGGACCACCATCAAAAGAACCAAATTTAAGGGCCATTATGACAAATATTAAGCCCAGGTGCCTTCCCTGCCCTGCTTTTAGATGCAAATCCATATATGAGAATAGCAATCAATGGTCCTCTAGATGAGAAAGGGCCAGGGATCTGAGAAATGTGACAGAAGTGTCATATCAGCAGGGCATTCAGTGCTTGCCTGTGAATGCCTGGAGGGGCTTCACACTAAAAAAAGTCCTAAAAGTTTTAAGAAAGAAACATTTGTGGACATTTGGCATGAAGCAATGAAAATCCTTCTCCAGACTTAGTGTCATCGTTTGTGGAATTCAGGTCTGAACTCTGATTTCCTCCAACTGCTTCAAATGCTCCAAGGATTTCTGGGAAACCTTGTAAATGGATTTTGGGTGGTCTGTTTAATTGTTTTATGCAAAATAACCTGGGGTTAGGGGAAAATGCAAGAGAATTTTTATTTTAGAAAGTCCAATAGTGTCACGGGGCAGCTCTCTGGTAATGCACCAAGCACTCAGCCAGGGTTTTGTTTTCTACCACAAAAAGCAAGGATATCCCCTCCATACTGCCTTGTGACATGGGGAGATGCTTATACGAGAGGATCCTTCTCAGCTCTGTTGAGGGACTCCATGAGTTGGCAGCAGCCACCACAACGCTCCAGTGGTAAATTTTTCTTAAAGATCTGATTTGAAAGAGCAAACACAGGAAATTAGGAGTAAGGCTGTCAAGACCAGGTGGCTTAACAGAAGCCATCATGAAGTTATTACAGTGTTCCTCAAAACTGCATGAAGCCATCACCATGTCCCTCAAGGCTACCTTTGTGCTCTATTGGTGCAAGGGTCCAACAGGTAACAAGCAGAAGCAAATCTGCTCCTTTTCCCTGTAAAAGGCTTCCTTTTTACTAAATAAAGTGGGAAGAGTGAGCTTTTCCCATGCCCAGCATATCATTGCTAGTAAAGAGGGTCTGAGCCAGATTCAGAGACCCAATCCACAACCAATGAGCTGTCTGGAGATAAGGGAATGGGGAAGAAGGTCCAGATCTCCGCTTCCGACTCACTGGCAAACATCCAAACCAGCTGTCCTGCGGTTGGTCAGAGCATGGAATCTCTCCTTTTAGAGGAATTCTGTGTGTTTCCTACATGCATACACCCATAACTGACAGTCATAGCTGCCCAGATTGTTCTAACCTAAATTATGCCTCCTTGAACCGAGCATTTCCAGGATGGCTGTCAGCTTTGAACCAGGGACAGGGACACAGGTGGAATTCAGACCAGGTGAAATTGGGCATTAACATGTCCCTGTTCAGTAACACAGAGACTTAACATCCACATTTGTGCTTTGCTGTGAGCTTTTGTGATGCTGCTGTGATTCTCTCAAGACTCTTCCCAGGGGGAAGAAACATCAAGAGAGTGCAAGACACAGAGGACGTCCTCCCTCTGTCTCTCATGTGCAGCTCTGCGGCTGTCTCTCTCGCAGGCGCTGTTCCCATGCAAGGCTCCAGTGCGGATGATCTCTAATCCCAAGGGCATGAGTGCAACGGCCTGGGATGTGGGAAATGGTTTACAATCAAGTCCCTTATCCTCAGGCAGCCTACGAACACCACGCTAGCCCCCGGGGCTAGGCGGAGTGCAGGGAGGCTGAACGAGACACTTTCACCACACTTACTAATTGCTCGTCCCCTGCTGAGCAGGGGAGCAGGTGGCCGCTGGGTTTTCCTTTCCTGCCAGGGAGGAGCGGAGCCTCGCTGGGGAAGGACACGGGTGGTTTGTGTCCATCCACCTCCAATGCTCCTGCCACCCAGCCCGCCTCCGCACCGCTCTTCTCCTTCCTCGATTAAAGCTGGAGTGTGACGTGCATCGGGTGCCGTCCCCACGTGATGCCAGAAAGGGTCTGAAGAGAGGCCAGGTGGAGGAAATGGCTCTTGTGTCCCTCCCCGAGAAGGAAGGAGGTGCTCCTGCCTGCAGCCCCCGGCGCCGCCGTGTGCGGCTGGTGGCTGGTGTAGGAGCGTGGTCCCACTGGCAGCCAGGAGGAAGGAGGAAGGGACGGCATTTGCCTGCCTACGTCAACACAAAAGTATTTCCTTCATTTCGAAAATGGTGCATTTCATCTGCTGATCTCGAAGCAGTGGGGAAAGAAGAGTTACTTCTCTCACCCAGCAGATAAGGGGTTAGGATCTGACCAAGGTCGCTTAGCAAGCCAGAGCCACTAGTGATATAAATCTCCAATCTTCAGTCAACTCCCTGCACAGCTCTGACATCCCCTGATGAACACATGAGCTAACACTAATGCTAATTTATGACTAACATTACTAATGAGGCAATGCGGGTACTAGTTTAGACTCAGAGACATAGCGGATGCCATTTCACCCACAAATAAAATTCTTTATTCAAATAAATCCCTTCCTTTCCCTTAGAAAAACTTATTCTCCCAAACTGTGCATTATCCACCTGCTGACTTCTTGAGATTGGGGCATGGCAAAGAGGACAAGGGCCAGGGCAACAGCTGCCTGTGAGAGGTGACTATGAGAGAAATTCAGTTTTTGTGATTTCAAATCACTCCTGTTGTGCTAAACAAATTTGTATTTGGCTAGAGGATCCAGGCCACGGGACAGCTCAAAAGCAGCTGTTGCTAAATATGACTTTGGTGATGTATTTTTAAACATCGCCACTCGGGAAAGAAGGAGGAAGAAGTCACCATTTTCTGTTCTGTTCCCGTCCTCCTGCTGGAGGGGGACAGCACCCAGAGGTGTGGAAATATTTCAGGGGCTGCCCAGGACAGATTGGGTTTGTTCAGGGGTTCAGGCCACCTTTTAGCCAGACTGCCACAGGTGCACAGGGTGAAAGGGAAGCTTCTCTGATGAATGGGAGTCAAAGTATAAAGAGAAATTGGTGAAATGTTAACGCTGCAGTGGGGCAGGAAGCGCTCTCTCTTCTCAGGAGTGATTACAGGGCTCGTAAAGGTCAGGGTTTCTTTTTTAGACCCTTAAATTTTGACAACATTTGACCTGGCAAGGTATTGCTGCTGCCACTGGGAAGTAAGAGATATGCTGGTGCCCCTTGGGATAGTTGATGGCAGCTCAAAAACTTGATGCTGGCACAAACATTAATGATTCAGAAGGCAGCAGGCAAAGAGAACGGGGGAAAGCAAATGCAAGAGGGAGAAGAAAGAAAAGCCATGGGTTTTTGAGGTTTTCTTAAGGCAGCCTTTTGGGGGCCCATACAGTTTGCTAACGCTTGGGAAAGGCAGTTACGCAAGTGTAAGTGATTCAGCACAAAGAAACCATCTGGAGACGGAGAGTCCTTCCTCTCCGGTGGCAGCAGCGACTCTGACTAAGTGTACGTAAATAACACAAAAACAGTACAAACAGCACGGCCATCCCCGTCACAGCCCTTTCTCCATAGCCCTGCTGTGCAGTGACTGTCCCGCAGGACACACGTGGCTCTGGGCAAGGTGGAGGTGGCATTAACCCTCTCTTAGCTGGCATCCTCCCTGCATGCGTCCCTAACCCACATTGGGGCACAGCATAAAGCAGCTCTCCCCCATGCTGGGGGCTCTCAGCCCGTTTTCTCCACAGCAGCAGTTTCTCACCTCTGTTTCCTAAGACTAAAGAAAGGCTGGAAACTCCGGAGCAGCAATGCAAGTGGCCTGCTCTCGTCCAGCCAGGGAGCGATGAAGCATCAGAAAAGGATGCTGAATGCGGCAGAGCCATGCAGAACTGCAGAGCACAGCACTGAAACCGGACCTGAGGCAGGTGGGTCCCCGCATGACGCTGTCTCCCACCTAAGATCTTCCATGCAGAAAGTCTTATTTTGAAGACTGAGGAGCGTGTTATGCCCCTCAGATGTTCTCCCCGTAGACAATTTCTGAACTGCCCACATGCATGGATTCAGTGCACAGCACCTATCGGCACCCCTTCCTGTCCCCTCCTCAAGGTACTTAATCTAATAAAGACCAAACCTATTTTTCACCTCACACAAGACTAACTGAAAAGCAAACATATTCATTTCACCCTGTGTGTGCTGGAGTCACACAAACAACTTGAAGGAGAGACTAAGTGGCAATTATCTGCAATCATGGTTATATCATTGCTGTTTGGAGGACACTGCTGTTGGGAAGTCCTGCAACTCTATCCCGTTAAATCGGTGACAATCGTATTAGAAATACATAACTGTGTGGGCAGGGAGACAGATGGAGCCCTGGCCGTCCTTTATTTCTATCTTGTGCAACAAGTCTCCAGTAACTTTTTCAAAAGCAGCTCTGGAGCTTAAGTCCCATTTTCAAAATTGCCTTGGGTAATTGTTCACTTGCAGATGAGTAGACATTACTTGATGAGAGTAAGTCCGATTCTTTTTCCCTTGCCCTGCTCACCCACATCAAAGGGTGGAGCACAGAGGTTTGTGCCAGGGCTGATAAATACTCCCAGGGATTTACAGGGCTAAACCTGTGCAGAAAACGCTCAGCCTCACCACGGCCCTGTTCACGCTGTGCTTTGGTATCCTTCATCAAAGCAAAGCGACAGCCGCCCGAGCAGCGGCAGCGGCTGGCACGCCGAGAAGCTGCACACGCCTGATGGTATCGCAGGCAGACACAACACAGCCCCGCAGCGGGCAGACACCCAGTTCTGCAGCACAAACAGCATGAAGGCAACGGCCAGGAATCCATGGGTGGAGCGGGCATCGCACCTGGGTAAATACAACTGCAGCAAGAAGGCCTGTTTTCCCAGAGCCCGGCTTCCAACTGGTGATTGCACCACAGCAGCCCTCAGGGGCTTTTCTGCTTTGCTCTCTGGCAAGCACCTTCTTCAGTGAGTGAGCAAATGGTTGGCATCTGCCACGGAGATATAAAAAGACTTCCCTGCAAGGTGGAGCTCGGCTTGTTGATGATCTCATGGTTTCAGTCACGGTGACCTGCTGCACTTGATGGATGCACCCCTTCCTCCAGCGCCCCTGCCCTTGCCTTCCTTCATCAGCAGCTACTTCTGTCTTCAGCTGAGTTTTCAGCCTGGGAAGCTGGGATCGCCTAACCCATCCCTTCCAGTGCAAATCTCAGCTGCACACAACACAAGAGCAAGACCTGTCCTCCTGGTCCCTGGGAAGGAGGCTAGAAGTGAGACAACTCTTGCAGAAGTTAGTTAACCAAAGGGGAGGAAAAGCCCAGCAAAACCTCACCAGGAACATGCAGAAATGGCAGGAGCAGAACGTTAAAGGGACACCAGGTTCTCATTGCAGTGATTTATTTACAGTAATTTCCCTGCTCTTTAGGAAGGGCCAAATCTTAGCTCACAGCATCATGACCCTGCAGCAATTGCAGGCTGCGCTGTGAAGCCCAGCTGTAACCTGAAACTCCATTTGAAAATGGATGGTCCATCTGCAGGAATGACAGCCCTGGTATTTAGGAGGGGTTCAGGCAGCTCATCTACAGCCCTCTGATGGCCTGACATGGAAGGGCTTTCAAGTTTATTATATTTTAAATCAGTTGCATAGTTATGACAGCACTGAAATCTGAAGGGCCTCAACTTCTTACTAGAGAGTGAGCAGCAGCTATGTAGCGTCGTCTGATTCCTCCACATATGACCCTGCAATACAAGGGCTCACCGCGATGGCGAGAGGACAGAGCAGTGTACAGGATCACAAGAGTTTCCAACAGTGTGATAAAATAGCCAATAAAGAACCTGCGATGTGCAATGAAAGAGTGGTTTCTGTGGCACCAAAATCCATCCTGAGGGAATCCGTGTGGAAATCATAACTGAGCTTTTCATAAATTACTGGAAGTCAAATGTTAACAACTTCCCTGTAAGGGAGCTAAAAGGTGGAGCAGGTGAGATGCACACACATATTCAGCTCTATTATTCTCACCTCAAAAACTAGTCCAGCCGGCCCTTTAATCACTCAGCAGCTCATCTCTAAATTGCCTCTATTATTAACAATAAAGTGCTTGTTATTTGCATCGCCATCCTTTGTAGGAGCTGTGGATGGGGATGAGGATGCCCGCGGTGAGAGGCACGCCACGGCACAGGCACAGGATGAGCAGTGCGGGCAGGGCCCCGGCGTGGCTCTGCTGCCCTCCTTGAACAGAGAGCTCAGGAGGAAGGGTCAAACAGATTAACTGTGAGCAAAGGGGTAAAGCAGAGGGGACACAGGCATAGAAAATGGTGTGTCTCTGGGGTGTCTCAGACTCTTCCGCCCAGGGAAGAGGTGGGCACCCCATCATGCTGCACAGGGCAAACACAGCATGAAAAACTTTCAGGTGACTTCTAAGCACAATATATCCATCCCTATGTTTACACTATAGCGGAGGAATCCTCCAGAAACGCTCAAGATGACCTAACAGGTCTAGTTTCTATTAGTCATTTACTTGTAACAAACGGTAATTGAAACTCCTGTCTAAAATCACTGGGGATTTCCTCAGGCAAAGCCATAGCTTCGACCTGGTTTTGCTGATGCTATAATTAGCATGTGTACAGAAAAGAACACATTAGCATCCTCTGACTTCTCTGGCCCGATTTGTGATGCAATTGTCTCCTTAGCCTGGCTTCTTGTATCACGACAGAGGAATGCGGCATCCCTGAATGAATCATGCAAGAAGCAGGGGGGAAGGAAGAAAGTTCTCTGCAAACACAACCTTTTTTGTCATCAGCTGAAGGAAGGAAATTAAATGTGTATTTAGGGTTAATGAAAAGGGGAAGCTTTTGCAGGGGATGCAGTCACTTTTAGATTAGGCAGGATGACTCAAGACTAACTGATAACTGTAACACAAAATGGCTTTCTGCTGTTACTAGGCAAGGGTTGCCTTCTTGGTGCAAAAGGTTGTCTTACCCTTTGGTGATCTAGCCCTGGTCTCTCACCCTCTCAGTGGTGAGGCGTAATGTCCTAGTGGCCGTTGTCTTACGGACAACCACACAGTACTCTAGGTAAGTTCTGGCAGAGTAACAAAAGGGTTTAATTGTTAAGTGGAACCGGATCAGGCTGAGGTTCAGATTCCTGCTGCGGAAGCCAAGAAATGACAATATCTGGCAGTTGTGAAGCATCTTCTCTCCAAACTCCCGGCCATCGCTTGCAGGGACACTGCCCTTCCAGGCACAACGCGCCTGGCAGGCTCCATTTTGCAGGCAAGCGTGCCGAGGCACCGAGATGTGAGATGAGTCACCGCAGCGGAGTGCAGACCTCAGCGCTCTCGGTTTCTAATCTGGGTCCTGCATCGTAGATGTTTGTCACTGCGGAACAGGGTGATATTTTCATGCTGTATTTCTTTCTGCGACTCAACAAGCATCTCACATAAAAGATTTTGTGCTTCAGAAAGGATTGAGGTTTTGAGGAATTATGTACCAAGCCTGAGCAAACATTTCGGCACTACCGAGTCACATGTATTTCAGTAACAGCACAGTCTCTACCCAGTGGCAATATAACCCAGACTGCTTTTCGGGGGCAGCTACAGGCAGTGATGACTGGGGGTATCTCCACGTTACTCTGAGGGTGCCTTGCACAGCAGGACAACTCCAGCCCGGATCTGGACCACGGACAGATTTACACCCCTCATATGACCAGGGTCCTGCCTGGGTCCCAGTCCTGCGGGGCTCCCACCTCCCTGCAGGAGGTCTGACTGTCCTTGGGACACGGTGCAGCTGTGGGCCCCTCCGCACGTCCTCGGGGCTGCTCATGGCAAACCCATCTCAGCAAAGCAGCGTTGATGTTAGCCACACATGACGCGCTTTTGTTACCACAGGCGCTGGAAATAGCTTGGCCGCAGCAAGGCAGGCCCCTTCGCTGCGCTGACAAGTGTGCATGATGGACACACCAGGAGAGGTGAGCTACACTGATCTGTCCCTTCCAAACCACAGCTGCTGGCTGGCATGTCTTGCATTGTGGAGACACCCCAGGATAGTAAACAAAAAGCAGACTAAGAGCAGCAAAACTTCTGTGAGCGATGCCGATGCCAAAGCCCAAGCAGCGTCCCTGGTGCCACCCAGGTACCCAACCCCTTCCCGCGGCTCTCCTCCTGGGAAAACCCCATCTCCCCACTCACACCTCGCAGCTGCATCTCCCGCTTATTGCCACGGCCATCGCCGCACCAGGGCAGCAAGACGGCTGTCCTGATTTGTATCCATACCTGTCAGACACGCTCACTGCAAAGGCATGCGTGCCTGCAGAATGACAGAAACGCCTGCTCCACACTCTCCCTAATTGCGTCTTGGCAGGCTGCAGAGCGGCCTCCGAGAAGGAAGCGAGCTTGCTGTTCATTTTAGAGGAAATCATCGCTCTGCACAAAGCTTCAGCAGCTCGGGAAGGAACCTGGGGGCCGAGAGGAAATCGTGAATTATTGCTTTATATAATCCTGCCTTGCACTAAGAACTGGGAGGGGACTTTCCAGACTCACGGGCTTGTCTTTGTGTCTTCTACGAAGAAGAGGAGGAAAAAGATGCTTCAGGAAATAATCAGGTTGTAGGACTCAAATGCCCTAGCTCCAGAAGGGGCGGGATCCACCAGCCACACAGGCCCCCACGTAGGCATCATGTTGGCAAAACACAGCACCGATGCCAAGACTTGCCTCTGCACTCCCTGTTTGGTACAGCAGCTGCCGGCTCCTGGCTCCCCACCTCCAGCTCCATGGGAGCTCCAGTGCTGATCCCAGCAGAGTCAGCGTGATGTGCGGCTCTCTGCTCCCAGTCAGGGCAGCTCTGCCAGCACGGGTCTTCAGGGGCCTCCCACTGCTCCAAGGAGATGGAGGGGAAAGTCTTAGCGGAGGTCAGAGGTAGCTCAGGATGGAGGAGAAGAGAGGATGAAAGGTTTCCCCTCTCCAAGCTTCCATGGCAGGAAGCAAAGGGCTGGTGGGCACGTAGGAGGGGTCACAGACAGGGATGCCAGAGGCACAAGTCCTGGGCAACAGGAGGGTAAGATACAGATACAGGCACCAAAACACAAACAGAAGAAAGCAGCTGGGAGCAGCCAGAGGCACAGGGACGGTGCTTGGCACCGGCATCATGGCTTAGCTCTGGAGCTGGGAAATCCTGTGGGCTGCAGGGCAGAGCTGGAGTGCAGAGGCACAACCTCCGCGTTTGCACCTCACCACCGCTGCCAAGGAGAGACGAGGCAAGGCAATGCCTACACAGGATGATTTCATGTCAACTTTCTTCATTTGCTGGTTTGCTTAAAACCAAACCACAGAACTTGGTGCTGTTTGTGAGCTGTGACAGCGTACCCACTGCAGTAATTAACATGAAACCCATTGCAGTTAAAATGACAGTGAGGTCCTGAATGCATCTGCAGTTATTTGGCTTATACAGTCATCTTCCTCTCTCTAGCACATACACCCACACGAACACACACAGCTTGTCCCAGTGCTGTAGCAGCGTTAGGTAACCCAAGGTCAGCTTTAGGCCAGCTCATGATTATCCATACATTTGCACTGGCTGGAAGGGGAGATGGGAGAGAAAAATGTTGTAAGCAAAACTGCAATATGCAGTATAGAGCTGGGACGCCTCCATCCAAAAACAAGGCACAGGACAGTCTGATCCTGCAGGCGATGCTGGAGTGAGGAGCACAACACCAGGGACATCCCTGCTCCTGCTCCGCTCCCACTGTGAGGGGGCACCACCATGGTGCAGGACCACTCTGCAGTGCCCCGTCAGCCAAGATGTGGCACTTTTTCTACAATGAAGGAAAATAAAAACTAAAGACAGAAACAATCCAGCTGTTTATGGAGCATCTCAGGTTTGCAGTAGGAGTTTCCTCCCATGACAAAATCCCTGGCTCTTCTTCCCACTCCAGCAGTGCGAAGGACCCATAAAGTTGCTGTAATGAGCCTGCTGAAAGTTTTGGCTGGCAGGGGAGAATACCTGAGCAGCGGAGCACAGGTGTGGCATGCTCTGTGCCTTCTCCAGTGTCAGGCTAGGATGGGACGTGACTAGGGACTGGCTTGATACTGCTGTCTTGTGACCCCTGGCCCTGAGACTGGCAGAGTGAAAAGGTGACATCCACATTGGACATCCAGGGCCAGGATTTGTTGGATTTTTACTGGATAGGAGGACCAGTTGTCTTTTTCTCACTTGACTCCACTGGAAATACCCTCCAAATCCCTTCATTAGGTCTGAATGCCCTCTCCCACCTGATTTACTCAGTCATCAGTAGGGACAGGGCTCTGCTCACTAACACAATTTGAACACCTAACTCGGGCCACTTAAATCTTTGCTTGCAGTTTGCAGATGCAGAGAGCTTTTCCTTGCATACCAGTTGCTTGCAATGAGCCAGCTCCTCTTCAGCATCTCCCATCCCCAGGAGAAACCAAACCCTGCACGAGGCATCGATGACAAAGGAAAGGAGAGTCTGCCCAGCAGCCTGCCTTCCCTCTGAAATGCTCAGCTGAGGCATGCTCAAACAACACCTCCCTTTATCTCTTCCTAGCCCTCTCGGTGAATTGGGTGCTTGTTCTGCCTCAGGTGGAAAAATTCCAGCTCCAGTTTGTCACCAGTTGCCCGGTGCGGACCCACTGCATGGCCACCTGCCTCAGCCCAGTGAAGTCTGAAGCTACCTGGCATCATGTGCTTTCAGTATGCTCATCGGTCTGGTGATTTGGGTTTAAATATCACCCTGCTGCCCTGTGCCAAGACCTGCCCCACCACCTGCCTGCTCCCTGCCCGGTTCATCTTCCCGAGGTGCTGGCTTGCAGGGCCAGGGCTTCCAGCACTGGTTCTATCAGACAGGAGGCAAGAGTAATGATTTGAGACAAAATATTTCATGCCATTTACACGTAAAAGCAGAATCTTTTTGTTTGGTTGAGGTTATTTCTCCCCTCCTCTTCCTGAAACTGGAACCCCACTGCAGAAGGTGGCATGGCACAAGGCAGAGGAGACTGCCTTTGAAAATAAAACAACACTCACCTTCCCTGCCCTGGGAGCATAAATTAGGCTGGCCACTTGCCTTGGACAACTCCTTCAATGCTGGGAATAAACTGTGCATGCATTGCCTCTCTAATGGCCATCCTCTCTCACCGATGGTTCCCTAGCAATTCTGTATCACTGAGAAACCATCCCCTCTCCCTGCATCTTGCCGCCTTCCTCCTGCCAGATCTGCTAAATCAAACTCATACTGGCTGAAAGCAGACAAGGAACTACTAACGTAGGAGGGAAGAGGCACCAGTCAGACTGCCTGCACTGAAATGCAGATCCTGCTGTCACGGCATTTTCCAGCCCTGTTTCTTCTCCTCCTGCAATCCCTTTCCAGCTTCTCCCTCCTCTTCCACATGGGATCCAGCCTCTTGCTATCCACCTTGAGTTTCCTGCTGGTGCTTGAGTGATTGCCCCTTCTAGTACTGATTGCTCATCTCCATTAGTTTCTTCATCATCTTTTTACACTCTCCTTGGGCGATATTTCATTTTGCCTCTGTTCTTTGGTTGCCTCCACCTGTCCATTCTCCTTCAAGTCCTTCTCTTTCTCTCTGGTTCTCATCACCAGTCTGTACAGTATTTATGACTGTATTTATGGCAGAGTTGATGGAAGCCTCCTTACAGACACAGGCCCTCAGTAAGCTGCAGTTGTGCAATCCTATGCCAAAAAAAGTTGGCACTGTCCAGTTTCATCATTATCTTTCCCCTTCTGAGTTTTGTGTGTTAAAGGGAATTCTTAGGTGGAGAAAGAAAACATCCCTGAAATCACTCTGACTTTGATATAAGCCTTTGGCTTTGCAACTCATATCAGAAAGGAAAATCCCCAAAGCTCTGCCATCTAACTCTGGCAAACTGAAATCCTATCCTGCGGCCAAGCAAGTGAGTCCAAGTGTGCTGCTCAGCAGTGGCTTGTCCCCAGCTCGGGGGGTTGGAGCCAGCCCAGCCTGAGACCAAACCCAAGGAGATGCAATGCTGGCACCCCCTCCTGGGGTCCCTCTAAGGTCCGGCGGGACACTAGTAGGGAGACCTCATGGTGCCCCTAGCCAGTGCTTCTGCAGAGCTTCACTTCAGACCGACAATCCTTTCCCCCTTCTCCAACTCATTTCTGTCTCTCCTGGCCAACATCCACAAGTCATGCCTGGAAATCACAGCCCCAGCAGCCTCGGCCCTGCTGCCACCAGCTCTGGCTCGCAGGCTAATTGTGCCACGGCTCTGCACCCTGACCTTTCCTTTCTGGGAACAGCACGCACCTCTCGCCTCCCATCACTTGACTCCCCCCTGCCGCCAAGCGAGGGACAGACCCAGCGGGAGCAGCCCGGCACCCTGCCCCTCTCCCTGCTTCCTCCTGCCCCTGCCAGCCCGGCAGCCGGTGTGTCATCACCTCCCGCGCCAGGCAGAGATGCCCGCAAATGTGCCTTACAGTCTGCTAGCAACTGTCAGCTGTGGCCCGGCAAAGGAGGGGCTGGGGTTGCAGGAGGAACAGCCTGTACAGGGCTCTGCTGCGGGGGACGGGGAGATGTTCATTCAGGGCTGAATGACTCTCCTGGAGGGGTTTCCATGCTATAAATAGGTACCCTGAGGATTCCCTTTTAAGAAGGGTCTTTCTCTGCAGCAAGGAGCCCCGGAGGGACAGGGAACCACACAGCCAGCTTTTAAATGAGCTGAACAAATCATGCTATGCAGTTACTGAGGAATGGCCTTCTTTCTCTGACTCACAAAATGTCTTTCTGTGGTTCTGCTCCCCCTTTTTCCTTCCATGCGTCTCCCCGCTACAGCTCCCCTTCGCCTCAGAGGCTGTGCTGAAGTGATATGAATTAACTCCGATAGCTGTGGATTGTGCCCCCAGCTTAGTGCCTTCCCCGCTTCCATACCTATGACTGTATATAATTTTACTCTGTATTTCCATATTTGTAACTCAGCTGGAGACAGCAGGACCTCCAGGTTTGGGTGGGACTTGCCTTCATTGCCTGTTCACCGCCACCACTGTTGCTCAGGGCCCCATCTCCCGTGGCAGGGAGTGTGCCAACATCTCTGTTGTGCAAAACTCTGAGAAGTTCACAAATGACTCCGCTTTCATGAAGCTGAAAAGAAGAAGAGGACAACCTGTGCTTGCCAGGAGAAGACAAGGGGAGAGGTGCCTCTGAGCCACAGGACTTCAAAGGGCTGGTCCTGGTGAAAGGCAGGTCCCTACCAGCACTCATCACAACCCAAAGCAGAATGCCAGTCAGGGTGAGACGCTGCTCTGCTGTCTCTGCTGGAAAAATTGTTATGTTGAGTAACACCTACCCCTCCAGCCCAACCATGAAAGCATCTCTCTTTCCCTACCACCTTCCACACCAAAGATCTCTGTAATCACACACTAACCCTCCTACAAGCAGGCTTTCAAGATCACACAGAGTGTTGACTGTCACGACCAATTTCACGAGTTACCTCCTAGCTTACACCACTGCATCTGGGGCTGCAGTCCAGCACAGGAACAGAACATCCCAATGGAAAATCTGTGACCTGATGACTTACAGCAAGGACATCTTCCATATACAGCAAGCTGGGTGGAAAGAAGTCCTGCTTGAACTGGGCTAACTTACACAGAGCCTAGCAAGGCACCTGGGAAGGCGTAGGGGCAGGAAAGGCATTGCAGGGCCCAGCACAGCAAATCCCCCTGGGAAACCATCCTAAAACCCAGCCTAGAAAGTCAACATCTCTCCATATCAAATTGCTGGGCTGCTATGAGGGTGTTTCTCATGTGAGCACGAGGGAACTGCTTCTTTCTCCTGTTCTTTAGCTACAAAGCTGTTCATGCAGCCCTTCACACTCAGCAGCTCTGCACTGCAGCTTTTGAGCCTAACTTGTCTCTATAAAGAAGGTCCCATGCTCAGCCAGACTCATGCCGAGGCAGAGTGTCACAGTAGTATCTGGCTTACAATGAGGTATCACAAAAGACCTCAAGTCAAGGCTGATATGGATCTATCTCAGCATCGTTCTCTTGTGTGAGGCTGGCCACTGTGCTGACACCCTTCGTCTCTGAAACCACCACCAGCAACATCTTCGCATTTTGGTGAGACACAGACCTTAGCCAAGGTCCCAGTGGGCTGGAAGAGGGGGGTGACAGCCTACACCTGATCCCACCCCTTCCTAAGTAGGGCAGCCACGTGAGGTAAATGGAGAGTAAGAAAACAGCTGAACAGTGAGAACCCCAGTGAACAGGTACCTATGCAGCTCCTCCACCCTGCTCGCCTGCACATAGATGTATCGGGCCTTCCACTAGCTCTGCTACATGCAGACACACTTCCTTTCTCTACTAAATGTGTATCACAAAATTTGCATCTCTCTCACCAAGCCATTTGCTTCCAGGGCCAGGCATCAAGAAACTCATCTAGGGAAACTTTTCTCAGGAAAAACTGCCATGCATTTCCAGACATGAGTCCAACACAACAGGATGGGACTTTCAGGCTTTGGAGCAGGGACCCTGCAACCCCATGGATATTTTGCACTGTTTTTGGAGGCTTCTTCAAGGCTGTCTAACCAATTTGCTGTCCACATGCTGCAGCCCACAGGACCTCCATCCAACAGCCACTAAGGAGTGTAATGTCCTGCCAGGCGCCCATCATGGTAGGCACCATTTAATTTGATGCCAGCGGGCTTGGAAGGCCGGAAGAGCACTACGGCTTTGAGGGTGACAAGAAATGTTTTCGGCAGTGTGGTTCTTGCTTGGGCTGATGCCTGCAAAATATCAAGATGAGGGCAGTCCCCACCCAGGCATGAAAAAGCATTTCCTTCACTTGGAGAAAAAAAAAGATTAAGGAGGGATTTTTCACACTCGCATACACTTAAGAGGAAAAAATATTTACATGAGGGAGAAAGGACTTGGCAGGGGCTTCTCAGAGGCCGGTTGATGTTTATGCATTTCTCAGGACTGGGCTGAGGCTGCGGAGCTCAGTGGTGCAGCCTGAACCGCCCCCCCAGCCCGGAGCCACTGAGGAGATGGTGCGAGCGGAGAGCTGCATTCAGACCGTCTCTAGGGCTGGTGAGAGATCCTCTCACTATCGCTCCTCTCGCCTGCGCCTGCAATGAAGTCATGTCTGCAAGACTACAGGTAGCTCTGGCAGCGGCCGCTGTGGTTTCCTGATGCCTTCCCTTTGGCATGGCAGGAGGACCAGAGCCAGGAGGGGCTGCTGGGAGCCTCAGGCCAATCACCAAAAGTGCTGAGAAGCAGACGCTGGGCTCTAAGCACCTCTTAAGAGGATCAAGCACCTTTCCGTAAGATGGGCTATGAAATGTTCTCTGGTCTGAACGTCCCATCTTAACTGGGCTGGGGGGATCTGGATGGCAGCGGAGGCTCTCCCCTCCCAAGTGCACAAGGTCTGACTCTGATTCCCTCTTCAGGACCCCTGCAGTTGGCAACAGCTTGTATTTCTAGCTGGGGCTCTCTATCCCTTGAAAGTACAAAGTTACAAACCCATAAATAATTATGAATTGGGCATCTGCTGTGTTTTGGAAGTGCCCGGTGCAATCCCTCCCTGTCCAAGCTGCACAACGACTCCCCGCTGCTGTTTCTGGAAACGAGAAGCCTCAAAACGTGCAGGGCACATGCTGGCCTCTGCTGCCAAGACTTTCATCGTGGTCCTAAGTGGCATAAAGAATACAAAATACTTGTCATTGCAACATGCTGGGCTGGGATCCTACTTTACATTAACCATGCTCTTTGTTCACCCCCACCTGAAGCAATAAGAGCACCAGGACACCAGGGCTCAGCAACAGGTAACAGAGAACAGGCCAGGCGACCAGGATACTTTTCCAAAGACAGCCCCCCCCAGAAGCTTTTGCAATCCTAGTTAGGAGATAAAGTAATCTGGGACAGACAGAAGTGACCTGCCACACTGTGCTCCTGTTACCCCGTTCCTGCAGGGCAATTCACCCCATCACCATTATCGCTTCCAGCCCAAGCTCCAAACCCGCGCAGATGGAGAAGCTGCAGCACGGTGTTTGCACTGTGCTGAGCCAGGGCTGAGGAGCCCTGCTGAGGTGCGTGGTCCTCATCCCCGGCGAGGGAAGACCTGGCTCACACGGGTGAGAGGGAGCAGAGACCCTATTCAGTCCTGCTGCAGTGCCAGCGGCGGGGCTCGCTTCTGGGCCGGAGCAGAGCAGAGACAGCACCGGGCTTGACCAACAAGCCCTGCATACATTTTGCGGCATTTCACCTTCCGCATCCCAACAGTCTCTGCACTCAACGTCTGTGTTTCCTCGCGGTCCCAGGGAAGCCTGGCACTGGCGACCAGCAACAGAGGATTAAAGCTCCCCAGCTGCACCGGTCCGTGCTTCTGCAGGAGCCCTGCTCTGCCACAGGAGCACAGGAGCCATCCAAGACTGCCACTGTTTGAAGTCCAAACAGGCAGAAGAGCAGGTGGATTTTTAAAAAGCACGCTGACGTAAGAGGTGAAAACGCAGAGAAGCCCTTTCCCAGCATGGTGCGGAGCACCTGCAACTTCCTCAGCATTTCCAGGGCTCAAAGCGCTGCCTAAACTAATGAAATTCTCCTCCACTCGAGGAGGCCGTGTGTGCCTCCCTGCCAGCACCAGGCTATGCAGGTGCTGGCGTTTTTTTTAATGAGCCCTGAAGAATTCACTGAAAGAGTCCTGGAGGGTATGGGGGAAATACAGCCAGCAGAACTGCTTTAAGCAAGGACACTTGACTACAAGTATACCATAAATACTCTTTATTTAAACACAACATCAATCAATAGGACCTGCAATAAATAGTCAAACTTTTGAACATACAGATCTTCATCTATGTATCTACCTAGCACAACAAAATACCTTTATATTTCCTTGTTTGTGTACAGATCTATATATCATTGTATATAGATAATGGAGATATATTTACAAACGTAAACATACATCTATTTAAATATATATGCACTTGTGCAAAAATGACCTTACAAGGACAGTAAACAAGTAAATATTTCCCAATCCACTCTTGCTGGCACCGGCAACATTGCACCGAAATTCAGTTGTATGCTCCTGCCACTGGGAGGATGAGAAAACAGGAGAAAATCTGAAATTGCCTGCATGGAGAAGCAGCAAATCCACTTTTTTCATGATGAATAATGTTTGTAGATACTCGATGCCCCCTGAAATACTCTGCTTGATTCATCACCCTTACACACAACAATTCCAGCAGCTACCCACTGCTAAATCCAGGTGAATTAGGGTTGTGTCCTGCTCTTACAACACTTACCAGGAGAGGTAACCTCCTTCCAATTTCTGTGTAAACTCCAGGTTTGAGCGTGCACTGCTCTGTCTAGACCCAGCCTGCGTCACTAAGACCCCAGCGGAGCATCCGTGCTCCCGACCGAGCTGTACTTTGTCCTGCGACAGGCAAACATGAGCCTCAGTCCTTCTGCCGAGGGTGCAAGAGGGAGTGGTTGTCCCACAGGGTCTGCTCGTGCCACCAGCTGCAGCTGGGGCCCTTGAGGAACAGCTGTAGTGCATCTCCCAAGAGGCAGCGCTGGGTGAAATATTCACTGCCCGACTCCGCAATATGACAAAAAGCACCTATAGCTCCCTATGGGCGCCCCGTGCGGCTGGTCACCCCGCAGGAATGTCCCCGATAAGAGGGTGTAGCTACCCCAGCTGCCAAATGACGGTGTCCTCACAGCCTGGGATGTGTGTTCATTGCAAAATGTTCTCTTTGCCCCTAGGAAGAAAGGTTAGGGCTAATGCTCGCTTTCAAAACAGCTCCAATAAAAGAACAACAAGGGGAAGAAACGCTCGGGCTGCTGGGTTCAAGTCTCAGAGAGAGACAAGCTTTCACATTGAAAGAAACTTTGTTGCACTGGGAGAGATGCCAAAGAGTGGCTGTGGTCCTACTCGTGGACCTGAGAAACCAAGCACAAGTGTAAAAACAGCGATGTAAGGGACCTTAATCCTTGCAAAACACTAGTCTCGGGCAGCCTGGGATCACACCACCTCTCTGCTGAGAACAACATCCAAGAGCAGGGTGGCTTTTCAAAACAGGCCTTGCTCATCTGAACCTGAAGGTCCACCCTGGGTACCACGCACATTGCAGACCTGAAGTGCAGACACTGATGCTGTCTTGCAAGTTAGTAAAAGATTTGGGTCAGCCGAGGTACCAGGTGCTGCACCAGGGCTGGATGGTGAGCAGAGCAGCAGGCACCTTTCCCAACTCCCCCTTTCCATCCTCCCTGCCCAGGGACTGCCATGGCCGGTCAGGAAACCTTTGCTTCCCTGCTGCTTTTAGAAGGATGGTGCTTTCTATCTGCTGACAGAGAACAAAGAAGGGAACACAAGATAGGACATCCTCTCTCCTGCCAGAGGAATAAACGTGCTCATAAACCCATCTCCTTGAGAAATGGATTCATCGTACCAGTGAAAGCAAACACTCAGAGGCAGAGGACTGGCAAAGGGAGGGTGATAAAAAAGCCTTTCCCTTAGCCAGCGCGGGTGTTTGAGACTCCTGGCAGCAGGAGCACTGTAATACCAGCAGGGCAAGAGATGCTGCGAGATAGATCGCAGCCTGCTGTTTACTCCTAGCCCTCCCCTCTATGGCAAAAACATGTCCCTTATAGTAAATAAATACTTAAATAAGCTCTTTGAAAAGCCCAGTGGCTGTGATGTGGGAGAGCTAAAGAGCACATTGTGTGCCTGCTCACACATCCACTCCCTCTCCGGAGAAGCTGGGCTCTCCTTTCTACACTACTAATCCCTGGCCTATTTTCAAACATTTGGGTGCATTTGGTAGCTTAAGTCTCTTCCCTCCCTCTCTGCCATACCTGCTGCCCTGGCAGTGTCATTAGGCCGGGGTCCTACCTTCATCTGAACCACAGGGGAGGCCACCAGGTGTGGATCTTACTCCACAGGTGAGGCCATGCTCTGTGTGCCCACCCTGAGGCCCCACGGCAATGCAAAATGCACTGATGGGCAACCCTGTGCATTAGGAATCGTTGAACAATTTGGGATATGAGGCACTTGGGGAACAGCCAGGCCTCAAGAGGTGCTTGAGCCGAGCTCCCAGTGGGGATCTGCACCCAGATGCCGTCCCCTCCCCCAGCTCCCCTTGCACTTCCACACCTCCCCAGTGCCAGAGCAAGCAGCAGGTAATATTTCAAGGCCTGGGCTTCCCAGAAAGCAACAGCTCTCCAGGAACGCTCCCAAGAGGCAAAGGATTGACATAACTCGGCAGCTCTCGATACTCTGCCTGTTTTGGAGGACAAAGCAAAGACAGACCCTGATGTGGGAACTACAGCTGCCTGAATCACAAGCAGGACCTACAGCAAGGACAGTATTTTGTAACAACACAAAAGCTGCATTTGTGACGCTCATCTTGACGAAGACTTTAAAAACAATAACAATCTCTTCGGCCAAAGCGGCTAAAAGCAGTGAATGTACCACAAAGCTCCAGTTAGCTGTACACACTGACACCCAGGGGGTGGACTATATCCCACCTGTGCTCTATCCACATTTGTGGCAGCGGCATAAGATACAAACCAGCAGCATGGAAGGTAGCCTGCTCTGTTTGCAATAAGAATTTAGTATTTTGTCACAGTGATTTTCCTCAAATGAAGTCACCGCTGTGTGTTCAATCAGATGTATTTAACCCGAGCCAACTTGCTGCTAGTGTAAAATCCAAAGTACTCAAAAATCAATTTAAGCAGCTAGTGTCCTGACTTCAGTGCTCCATTTTTTAATGTCTAGCATGTATCTATAAAACTACCTTTCTATTACAAAATATTTTAACAGGCCAAAGGATTCCTTTACACAGCTTTTCTTTTTCAACCACAGAACAGGACAGGTTTGTCAGGTTCAGCTTTGGTGATGCCATAATATTCTTTCCTCCAATATTTCTCTCTTTTGATTCCAGCTGTCCCCAGAACCGCACAGTTTGTATTTCACTAGTTTTACTATTGTTGCCTTAGAGGAAATAATTCAGTTCTTCAACACCCAGACTTCATTGCAAGCCTGAGGATTCCTAACACTGTAGCTGAGTATTGGAGTACCGAGGTCAACTGCCCAGTGCAAACAGCCCAACGTCCCCTGTCCCTTCCACATGTACTCTGGATGCTGTAGGGGTTCTGCAACTAGCCACTTGCTCATCTCTCAGCTTTGGCTACATACAGCCGCAACATCTGAAGTCTAAGCATAGCCAGCCAAACAGATAGAACAATTATTTGGACAACAAATTCCTTGTCCACAACACGTGTTACTGAAATGCAAATAATTAATAATAGTAAAAATACAAACAGCAACTGAAATGTGGACGCTGGATTTCTTGGTGCAGGAGGCTCCTGCCCCAAAGCCAGTGGGAGTTTGGCTGCTGAGCCTGCTGGAGGCTGGCCCGAGCCCCAGTCAGGAGCTGGCTGTCACTGTGGGACATCTCCTCCCTCTGTGCCCTTGCCACCTGCTAACCTGTGCTGCCCCTGGGCATTGCAAAACACAGCAAGTGACTGGCAAGATTAAAAACGCAGGGGATGTAACAACACAGGAGATACCAATCACTACAATTGAGGGGTTAATTTTCACTTCCCCCTGAATGCTACATAATGATCATGGACCCGCACCAAGCTGAAGTGCATCTCCAGCCCGAGCATGTGTACCTACACCGACTCGGCAGCACAGCAGCCTCTCGCCCTGCAGTCCTTGTACAGTAAGAAGCAAACAGCACTTGACTGCTGATCCCGGTCCTGCGCTGGGTCTGCCCCTGCTCGGACAGCCTGTTAATGTTTATCTGAGGAGCAAATGTTTTTCCCGACCTGGAGCCTCACACACCGCACCATGCCATCACCCCTCTCCTTTGCTCAAGTGGTTCACGCTCAGAGGACTTCGGGCACTGCTGACAGCCCCACCAAGGCAGCGGGTGAGGGCACTGACAGGCACAGGCATCGAAGCAGACAGTGAGAGGCAGGAGAGAAGGACTGTCAGGCACATTCCCTCTCTCTGCTCTAGTGCTGAGCTGGAAAGGCTACAAGCGGAGCTGAGCCAGCAGCCGTCACAGGGCTAGAGGAGGAGAAGGCACCCTTTCTGAGCAGGATCAGCACCACTTTGGGAAAGAAAGAAGGGAGCACTAGGAGTTTCCAGACCCCAGCCTCACAAAAGCCAGGTGGGGCTTTACCATGAGGGGTGTGAGAGCTCGAGGAGGAGGTAGTCGCTGCCCCGCACCTTGCAGGAGCCGGATCAGCAGGGACCAGCATCAAACTCCCCCACAGCCATTCCAGGGGGGCTTCCCCTCCAGCACGCCCCGGGGCTGCCCCTTTGGTACCAGTAGTCGGGGCAAGTCCTTCTCAGGGCACCCATGAGAGCCACAGCCACACGGGGACTGCAAAGAGGTGTTTGCAGCCAGAAACCCTCTTCCATTCCCCCTCCCAGCCTCCAACTTCCCCAGCTTCCTTGCAGCGCTGCCCTAAACCTCCTCTGCCGCCTGCAGCGGGGGTAGCAGCCCTAGGGGACTCAGCTCCGGGTCACCCCGGATAGCTGGTCACCCCACTGATCTGCAAAGCCAGCTCTGCCGGGGACACACCGATCCCCAAACAGACCACGACATGTCCCCAGCAGCAGCACAAGCAAAACCCCCCGAAGTGCAGGGCAGGTGCATGGAACTGCGGGGGAGGGGAAGAGCCCGCACATACACGGTGGCTGAGCATCCCCCGCGGGACACCACGGCCCCACGGAGCGCCGGTTTGTCCCGCGAGCACCACTTCCCCCCACCTCTCCCGAGTGTTTCTGAAAAGACCCCGCACTTGGAACATCCTCCCGGCCGGAGGGTCCGGCCTTTCACACAGCAGCCGCAGGTGAAGACATTGGGGGGGGGAGCTCCATTTCCCACCCCGACTGCTGCTTTCCTCCTTTCAGAGAGCAAGCTCTCGGCAGCAGTGCCACCCCTGTCGCCGTCCCCGTCCCGTGGCGTCCCGCAGCCCCACACCTGCCCGCCCGTGTCTGCCGCCCCCCTGACAGCCCTGCGCGCCCGCCGCCAACTCTTCCAACCCGGGAGCGAAATGCAAAGCTTGACGCAAGCCGAAAAAAAAACCAACCCAAAACCCGAAAAAAACCCAAACCCCTCAATAAACAAACAAATCAACCTACAGCCGTCCCGCGGCCAGAGCTGTGCTTCCAGTCTGCCACAGAAAATAAAACATCTCCTCCCTTCCCAGCTCCTCGGGCTCACTGTCATTTGAGATTTGAAGTTAAACAAACCGGGCAGTTTAAAAGCTTTGGTTGGAGCCTCAACAAAAGGATGGTCTGTGGTTGTAGCAGCATTTCACCCAACTTCCCAGTACCACATTCCTGAGTCCCACAGTCACAGTCTCACATTCTGGGCAAACAGTCCATTTATTTCTATTATTATTATTTCAGCAGAAAGTCCTACAGCACTTGGGGAAAAAAAAAAAAAAAGCGTTCGTTGTTTCTGGGCGTTGTTTAAACTGTCCCACTGCCGGCACCAGCCGCGGATCCCACACAGCCCTGCCGAGCCGCGCTCCTAGCAGCCCCTCCCCGGGAATATCGTCGCAGGGTGCCATCTCCGCACAAGTTCCCTGGGCTGGACAACACTGGCACCACCGCCCGAGGCTGCCCTCCTGGTCGGGAAGGGGTCCCACGGCCAGCGGCTCGGTTATGGAAAGGGACCCGGGAAGACTCCCGGCTCCGCAGGCGGCGCTGCCCAGCGGGGCGGGCGGCTGCAGCCCCGGCCCCGCTCCCGCCGCAGCCGCCGGTCGCCAGCAGTAAGGTCAATGAGGTAGTTCAACACCGGCCGCGGCCAGGCAGTTCCTCCGGGAACGAGATTTCTGCACAGCCTTAAATTCCCCCCACCACCACCCCCGCTCAAGGGACCCACGGCAGTGCCCCTCAAAGAGGCAGACTGCAGGCAGCCCTCCCGACTCTGCCCGGGGCAACCCCCCACCTGTTTGCAGAAGGTTTGCTGAGTTTTGGGGTTTCTAACAACCATTAGATTGTAGGTGCGCTCTAGAAGAGGAACATTGTTATT
Source organism: Burhinus oedicnemus (assembly GCA_008921705.1). NCBI lineage: Eukaryota > Metazoa > Chordata > Aves > Charadriiformes > Burhinidae > Burhinus > Burhinus oedicnemus. The sequence continues at coordinate 1,292 of VFFE01000027.1, read as the reverse complement.
ATTATTATCATTGTTATTATTGGGGGTTTTGTTTCTCCTTAGATAGAGAGAAAGGCTCCTCTTTATAACCGATGTGTGTCACACCAGAGCCCATCGCGTCTCGGAGCTACCCGCTAGGCACAGTACCTTTGCAGTGCAAAAAGTCCTCGGGGTGAGAGAAGGAGCCCTCTTCGCAGAGCAACTCACAGGTTTTATCCGATGCCAGTGGGTAGCCGTTGTGCTCTTCATTGTAGTCACTCTTGCCGTTGCTGTTCGAGTAGCCATTGGCATACATCTTCAGGGCAGACCTGCGGAGGCACAGGAGCTCCTGGAAGGCATACCTGAAGTCTGGGCTCCGGCAGTAGATCAAAGGGTTGAAGGCAGAGTTGACATAGCCCAGCCAGTTCAAGAGGATGTACACATACTTGGGTATGATGTCGTCCTGGATGACATGCACTATGTTGACGATGAAGAAGGGCAGCCAGCACAGTGTGAAGGTGCCCATGATGATGCCCAGGGTCTTGAGGGCCTTGTGCTCCTTCAAGAAGAACTTGGAGGAACGGCGGTGCCCAGCTCCCCCTTTCTGCTCTTGCTCCTTGTTCTGGGTGTGAAACCTCCCCTCGCTCCTGTCTATCTTCTGCAACTGCTTCTTGGCCACCTGGAAGACCCTGGCATACACGAATACCATGACCACAAGCGGCAAGTAGAAGGAGATGATGGAGGAGGCAATGGCGTAGGCTTGGTTGGTAAAGAAATCGCAACACGTGTCCTCCTCATAGCACAGGATGGCCTCATCACGGTCTGCCCGGTACCAGTGCATCTGGATGGGCAAGAAGGAGGTGAGGGCCGAGACCACCCACACCACGAGGATGACCACACGTGCCTTGCTCTTGGTCAGCAGGCTCTGGTACTTGAAAGGGGAGGTGATGGCGAAGTACCGGTCCACGGCAATGACACAAAGGGTCTCAATGCTGGCCGTGACGCAGAGCACGTCCAAGGAGGTCCAGAACTCACACCAGAAGTTCCCAAACTTCCACATCTCCATAATGATGTGGCTGGCACCAAAGGGCACCACAGCCAGCCCCATCACCAGGTCAGCGCAGGCCAGCGAGGTGATGAAGTAGTTGGTGACAGTCTGCAGGCGCTGGAACCGGGCGATGGCAGTGATCACCAGCACGTTGCCGAAGACGATGGCCAGCACGATCACCGACATGAGGATCCCCATGCCCACCATCCATATGTCCCGTGACAGCGTGGGGTCGGCGGCGCTCTGGTTGGTGCTGACGTTGCCGCCGGGCAGCTCAGTGCCTGCC